>JAPUUL010000143.1:0-27156 GCA_029590625.1 Lasiodiplodia mahajangana | reverse complement strand
CCCCTGCAATTCCCGTTGACGCTGGCTCGAGTCCTGGCTTGGGCAAGCTTGAGACTACCCTGCGAATTTTCTCGAAGTGGGCGTCCGACCACGATTCGAATGTGCCCTTTCGGGTGTTTGGGCAGAGCAAGGGTTGCTTGGTCTACAATCCACGGGAGCTCACACTTGAGGCTGAAAAACGCACCCATCACCCGCGGCCATGCAGATGGTCCTCAGCTCTAAATCCGCTTGGCAGAGCCCACCCCTGAGTGGAGGAAGACCATACCAGGCCGCTGGGACTGGACGCAGGGAAAGGATGGACGCGAAATCGACGCGCTCAAGACAATACAATAAAGTCTTAACAACGGGAAAGCTTGCATTAAAAAAAAAACTCACCGGGTCTCCATGCGGATCCTCCTTCACATAAGGGCTCCGGTGTTGTGACATCTTCATAATCATTGCCGTAGGCTGTTATCGGCACGTCTTCTAGAGAGTAACAATTAGCTATGCAACGATGATCCATGAGGTGTGAAGCTATTCTCCACATTGGTTGGGTAGGGGTGACCGTTGACTACCACAATCATCCGTTGCGCGCGGGCTCTTCTACATATGCAAGGATGCAAGGATGACCATGGCAAACAGAAAGAAGAAAAAAAGGTAGGAGAGACCTATATAAAATGCAACGATGCGCATTGTATATACATATATAAATGGGTGTTCTAGGAGAGGGGAAGGCCATTTCATTCTCTCGTAACTTAAGGATTGGCACTTACCAATAAGTAGTGCTAAACTAGTCGCGCACAGCAAGAGCAGCTTGTGAACCGCCCGCTACAACGAGTTTACGATGAACGATGAACAAACTGCGCAACAACTATCGCGAAGAGAGGATCAGATATACAATCATCAGCGCTATAGCTACGCGACGGTGCTAGTGGCCGAGACTGATTGACAAGATGATTATAAATAGAAGTGGGTATCGACAACGTGAAGGAGAAATTAAACGGAAGGATTAAAAAAAAAAAAGAGAGAACAAAAAGGGAGTTATTCGCATGAATTCACTCATGCGAGTACCTTTTCAGCTGGGAGCTGCCGAAATTGCGATGCGATTGGCGCCAATGAGGGTCAACCACAGCGAATCGGCAACAGCACAGGTACGAAGTAAAGTAGTAATAAAATAAAACAATAAAACCGTAACTGTTCTACAAGACGTGGTGTATAGGCGGCACGAGGACTTGGTGTACATACCTTAAAAATTAAAGCACAGCCGGTGTTCCCAGGCTAATAGCGGTCTGCGTGTTGCTGAACGGGATGGCTGCGCAACAGTCACACGTTGTGAGCCCTATGTATTGTACCTACAGGACTGTAGCTGCTTGTCGCATACGCTGGGGGTGACAAATCCGAGTGGGGAGGCAAGGAGGGCGGAGACAGTGTTTGCGGATCCCGACTCCTTCCTCGTTTCCTCGTGGCGTGTAGGCAATGTTTGTGTTGTGATTTATTGTACTCCGTGCTGAAATAGGCTAGCCTCCAAACTGGTACCTATTCTGTCCTAGTGCGCTTCCGATCGCAGGTTAATTTATCCTCGGATTATTTTCGTTCTAGGCGCCCGATATTGACGCCGATACGAATTGCAGTTTGGGTGCACGGTTTCCAGATAGACCTAGTTCCTTATTAGTTGATGTATAGTAGAGTATACGGCCAAATTACCACGGCATTGTAGTATAATAAGTAATGACGTGAATGTGGGATGGACTGGAGAAGCTGGCATAGAGAAAGAGGTAAGGAAGGGTTTGCGTAACGGGTGGGGATTGCCTAGTCGGCAGTCGCCGGTAATAGGCCAGTCTCGGGGTACCATGCACCTCTGTCTACACCACCTCCGTGGCTAGAACGTCTTAGAGAGGTACAGAGGTATTGACAGACGAAGAACAGACCAAAAAAAATAAAAAATAAAAATAAAAAATAAAAAGCACTAAGCATAATGGCTTTTTAAAGCTGCATATCGAACTCTGGAAAACATGAAGGGAGACGAACAATTCTAGCAACTATAAAATATGGGACGGAAGAGAGTAGATGCACCGAAGATACGAGAACTGAAGGCGGCTAAATGTAGTAGTAATGTTGCTCAAGTCGATCACTACAAGACAGAGATAGGCGTAGGTATACACGTGGCTCGACGAATTACACCTCTGCCACCGAGACCGGTCTGGTGGTAATGTGGAAATGAGATGGTCGTACCTTGGTCTTTGTATCTAACGACGACGTTCTGGACAAGGAGTCTGCTGCGAATCAACGCCAACAGTAGTGTTTGCCCTAGCTCGCTACATATTGTCGTGTCAGCCCAGCGTCTATCATTGAGTACAAACTACTCACGAAAGAAACGATACGACAAACTTACAACTGCGTCCAGGCTCGGACCGAGTGCCCGCTTCGATGGCGACAGTTACCTGACCGACGTGCCTTTATATTGTGCAACCCCAATCAACAGGACGCGAGTCAGCTAATAACCAGAGCGATTGTAACGCAGAATGCAAGCCCGTGGTGTGGAAATGATATCCTGCAAAGACGTGGTCAGGATAACGGATATCGGGACAAGGCCTGGAATCTATTGGACTCGGTGACCGTGTGTGATATAGTTGTCTAGATATATAAGCGCGTACCCGTATATTGGTGGCGCGAATAGTGATATACACGGGTCGTACTTGTTAGGTTGGCGTGTATTGAATTCACTCGGCATGAATCATCGAGCTGAATTATAGTTCAACACAAGTGGTTGTCTTAGGATCGGCAATGCACGACTTGATTCTGACTCTCTATTCAATTGACGATGCCCAAGTGCCAATAGTCGCAACAACGACAAGACAGGAGAGTAGCAAAAAGGTAGCATCTAACAGAGATCAGGTCAGCAATAGGCCTTTTTTCGTCCGGCTACAACTACTACAGATAACATTAGAAAGCGGCGCCACGCCTTAGTCGTCTACATAGCGTTACCATATTTGCGTCGATTGAAAATGCCATGCTGTGCGATGCGATTTGGGGATGGGACGAATCTTCCAGCCGTTGCCCTTGAAGGCCCAGGTACGTAGCTGCTAGCTATGCAGTGCCCTGACGCAAGTGGTGCTGCTGTCGGTCCAGGGCTTATGCATATACAAGGGCATGGGGCGGTCTAGTGTAGGGCAGCTTCCCCTGTCTCAACAAGGTAGCTCCATCTTGGAGCGTACCCAGCATCTAGGCGCCATCTAGGTGGCTAGAAAGCATGCAAATGCGAACCTGGTAATGAAACAAGCAAACAGAAGAAGATAATAAAAATAACCACATACAAGCTATAAACTCGTGAAATGACGCAGGAGATGCCAGAAGATGTTGACCACAATCGCCCAGCCTAATAGCCTTAAGAGTAGTCAAAATATAGACCTATCGTGCGGTCGAGTAGCGGCGTTTTGTGCGAACGACAGTAAAGAATCTACAGATACATCCGTTAGTCTCTATTAGTTCGCCGCTAGGTTGCCGGAGTTTATAGATTTCGGACTATATCTATGGCGGAAATATAGGCTTCGATTGCTTTAAGATGGTACGAAACAGGCGGCAGGCTCGCCTATAATGTGTCGCAAGGGCATGTGAATGCTCTGCGAGATGGTTTAACAGGGGAAAAAATTTTAGGATGCCGGAGATGACGGTGCGCGAGAGAGCACAACACCACAAGCCAATAGCAAGCCAATCGAGCACACCTGCCCGTCAGGCTTGGCTGTACCGTGAGCGGAAATAATACGCCAGCCAGCATTATATTTCGTACAACATCGGGAAATAAGAGCAAGTTCAACAAGATGAGGGATAGAAAGGTAAGGGGGCAGGAAGAGAACACGTAATTACCAGCAGAGTATAGCGATCGGTCCTAAATTCTCATCGCGGCGCCCCTAGGACACGAAAAGAGGAGGCAGACTTCTAACTGAACCAAATACTTGTCGAAAAACCTAAATGCACTCCCGCGACGAAAAGGTCGTGTACTAAAAGAAAGGGCGATGCTAAAAGACCAAAAGTGCGAGGCTTTCGAGCTCGAGTTTGCTGGACTTGGGCGTGTTTTTGTTTTGACCCGGGTGACGCCAGAACGCGCACGGCACACGAAACACCAAGAGTGGCAAAGGTAGGACCTGTTTGTTTGTGTACTTTAGCTTGCGAATAGGGACGGCGCTGTCATACACGTAATATTAATTGGTCGAGTTGGCACGTTGAGTCGAGTGCACTACCAAGTTTGCGAGTGAAGTCGATGCTGTAGAGGAAGTTGAAGGTCTCAAGTGATATGGGAGGAGGTTTGATATCAAGGTACGTACCAAGGCAGACGAAGCATGCCTTTTTCAACGGTTTTTACCAGGATGATAAGATGGTGACAAGGTTCGCGACAAGGGGGTTGCAGGAGCTTCCGGGAGAGAGTGGAGTGGTTCTTGGATGAGTGACAGATCGTGGACGGGAACGAACGACTGAAGAAGTCGGCGGGAGCTAGGACCCACACAGCCTGTCCAGGGGAGGAGCGAGGAGAAGGGAGCAGGGGCAGATGTTCTCTGTAGCCAAGTAGGTACGCATACAGGCAAGGCAAGAGGTAAGTGTACATACAATACACGACAGACTTACTTAGGTATCAAATGGCAGACGTGTATTTACTCATTGATTACCTATATAGTCTAATTATTTGCTGTCATAGACGGGGAACTCCTTTTAGGCGAGACGACAGCTTTCTAAAGAAGCCTAGGTTATGTCCATACATAGATACCCAGTACTTTGGAGTATCGCGCACACACGCTCGGGCTGTTTCCTTGTGGTGGAATAAACAGGGTAGGGGGTGTGCCTTACACTGCTAGTTCCGGTTAGCATAGACACCACAATTAGTACCTAACTATGTACTGTGCATAGTGTGCTCCGTACATGCACACCCATGTACATGCCTACATGAACTAAGATGCAGGCCTGACGAGGTGCAGAAGTGGGTGGGTGGGGGGATGGGGAATGAAAGGGGAAGATAAGCTACAGCATACTACAGTAGTAATGGCGTACATACATGCTCACATAGGTATGTAAACAGTGCGCCGGGTACCCAGTAGGACTCTATATGCTGCCTGTAGGTACGTGCTGGACATGTATGTAAGCAATATAATCACACAATTCAAGAACGGGAGCTTCATAATGATGCCATGCGTAGAGCATGATCCAGTTACCCAACTGCAGGAGTATGTAAGTGCAGATAGTTCCATATAGATAGCCAGATACCTAGATGATGTCCAGTACGTACACCGTGTGTCGACATATACTTGTAATGACATCTACGTGCCTAGTAATGAGTGATATGGTGTTAGTACGGGAAGTTCTCAAAGTAAGCTATAAGCAGTAACGAAGAATGCATAGGAGGTAAGAGGTAAGTATGCATACTTACCTTCTACTACTTTTTTTTTTTTTTTTTTKTGTTTTTTTTTTCGCTTTCCCTACCTATGCGCTCCTACAAGTAGGTATGAAATGAGATTGATGCGCTAAGATGTGTACGTACTTAGTATTTACTTGCCTACCTATACTTGCCTATAAGTAGCAACACCACCGTTCCGGCTTGGGCGGAAGTGGCCCGTGTGGGCAGCGGGAGTGAGGCAGCTTGCTGGTTGGTTATTGGGCAGCGGATGGGTAAGTAGTCTGTAGTCTAGGCACTACCTAGGTAGGCACTAATACTGTACAGGACATATGCAGTGTAGGGTAGCGTGTGCTGAACTGAACGAGATAGAAGTTGCTTCAATACGAGTATAAAAATACTTCCGCGTTACAGTACAGTCGATTGGGCATCGGAGTACGGTGCAGTTATTCACTCACCCACACCGGGTTCCATACGGATTCCTTCACTTTTATTGAGGTTTTAAAAAAATGGTGTCATTTACCGACTTGACAGACGGTATTTGTTTATGAACCCTGTTCTCAGTAAGTTATGAGTCATCTAGGCTAGACGCCGAGGTCGTCAAAAGCACACCCGAAAGTCATGCTGATAGCGAGAGAATTCGTTGAGGTAGCCGGAGGGGATCGCATACGTATGTAGGTGCGAGAATCAGGTATAGGCGGTCGGGGAAGACGACGCGGCCTGGCCTCATTTCGACTCTTTAGTAATACCGATATTCTATAGTGGATAAGCATCGCATCAACGTGAGATAAGTAAGTAATGCAAAGCAAATTGGCGTAAACTGGCCAACAACGCGCAGTTACATAGTTAATCTTCACAGATAGGTACTGACTTGAGAGCATGCCTGATTTATATATAAGACGACGTTTAGCATGGCAGTGCACTACTATATGGTCTGCTCTGGCCAGGTTGACAGGCCGGGTTACATGGAATAAGAGCAGAGCCACGTGAAGATGTCGTGATACAACTGCCAGGGCGCGCGCCAGGGCCGTCGAGGAAACGAAAATCGGACAGGGAAAATACAAACCATTCTTCAGGGGCAACCTCGGCACCCTGTAACCACGAGCCATGGGGCAACGGACGACGGGTTGGCCGCTGACCAGGCTGGCTAAATATGGGGATCTCTTCGCTAGTGTAGCAATACCACTCTGCCCAGGATGTGCTGCATTCGAACCAGGTAGTGAGATCCAGCACCTCGGGCTGGGACGCCAGCTTCAGCTTCATCCCTGCCACTCTTACAGCGTACCGATACCAGGTCTGTATATGCCTGCTGTGTGCGCTAGGTTAGGCTTGTTTTATAACGCAGTCAAGACAAGACGAGTCCACCACCAAACCCATGCATACGTAGCGTTCCCGAACCCATTAGAAAAGACACGCGCTACCTACTTAGTTCAACGTCAACGAGATACGGAGGATGCGCAGTACAGTGGTCGGTACGTATAGAGGTGGAAGCATCTGATTATGTAGAGCCTCAGCGAAGTTCTCAATTACAGTTTAGTTTCCCGAGTCATCAATCATCGCACGCCTTTACCTTGGCGGATTCTCTTCAACTCACACATGTAAGCTTAAAGATAGGTAATTAGTCAGCCATACACACTCCCACGGTGTAGTATCCGGTCTGAGGCAACGAGCGTACTTGTTGTTTCGTCTCACAATAATAGCTAACTCGCTACCTAAATTATATTGCATTACAATCACTCCCGCTCGTCAACCGACAAGTTATTCGTCTCGCTTCCGCCGGGAGCATTGGGCATCCTTCGAACAAAGGCGGTGTGCCGCATTCCGTCATTACTGTACACATCAGTCATAACCAATCCGATGTAGTGTGCTTAACACGACAGTGTGTAATTTCATTTCAGTTCAGAGCGTTGCTCCTACGGAAACGAAAAGGTTGAGCGACGCGGAAGCGGGAAGATAATCCTAACGTACTATAGCCGAGAGGATTTCTTTTCTTTCTAGATAGACTCGAGGACTTTACCATGGCACGATAGATAGTCCGGCAAGTTCCGGGCAACACTCCAATAGTAACTACCTAGACAGGAAAGGAATCACGTCTTCGAATGTGGATTACCTACTGTACAGCACCTGTACCAGCAGTGTATATCGGTGATAGGAACTTGGGAAAGCCGAATTTCGCTCGATCTAAATTTAGACGCGACACCCTTACTAGCAGATGGTGTTCTGGCTGATTTGGGAGAGAGCACATACATAGTGTACAGAGAGTGCGCACACACAGTCGGTCGATATATGCCGACTCACACACGACACTACACCTTCCTGGTCAAGCCAGTCCTCCACCTACTCCAGTATAATGTGCAATTCCCTCCCCCATGGCTAACATAATTGGTGCATTCTGCTTGTCTCTCGGAGTTTTATCCCGTTCTGGGGCTCTGGAGGCAACTGTTAGTGTTCAAAATAGCTAATTTGGTGGCGATCATAAGCTATACATCTGGCAGGTTTTAGAGCTCAGCAACCTGAATCGGCGATGTGATGGTGGTGACGATATGTTATGTTGGGAAAACATTAGAAGCAATCCTCTCGATTTTCACAAGCCGTTCTATCACTGGTTTTTGTGCGGGGTTTCCCGTAAGCAAGTCCGCGTCTAAGAGATGATGGTTAGATACGTAGAGCCACTATCGGGTCATCGTAGGTACGCTGGCTGGACTGTACCCATTTCCCCAAGATCTGGACAAGCCTTGTTCTCTTCTCCCTGATGATCAAGCTGCAGCTAGCAAGGCTACCCAGTTTGCGCAAGGTAACCTAGTATCCCACTTCTACAGTACACTAGACACCACACTAGATAGGTAGGTAGGTACCAGGACAGATCCCATCTGCGGTAGAGAGAGAAGGGTAGGAAGGGGGCGAGTCCCTCGTACACTAGATTACCAACCCACTCTTTACAGGATGGGAATGGACATGCAGCTTAGGAGCGACTGCAGCAGTTCCGCATGCATCTCCTGGAAGCTTCCAATCGCAGCGGATGGTGGTCCTGGGTTCTGTCCTGGGTTTTCCAGGGTGGCGCGAAGGTCCAATAACACCACCATGCTCGTTCGTGCTTTGTTAGATTGTAATCCCAGACCTTCGGGACGAGCCTTCGACGGGAGTTGCGTCGAAGCCTCCTCCACAACGTCACAATTCGCCAATGGTCAACCTTGTTAGCCATCGCAGGCCAGTCGACTGGCCAGACAGGGGACACTCTAGGCAAAGAATATATACAGTGGAGTTACCTACCCAACTAATCGCTTGGGGAACGCCAGTACCTACATACGAATACCTGTCCCTGATTCCTCGTGGGTTAGTGTGGTGAGCTCATCAGGGATCATGATGAGGAGTCCTAGCCCACCAAATGGCGTAGACAGTGCCGTAACAAGCTTCTCATAATTCGCGTGGCAGCGACCAGGACTCTCCAGACATGCCAGACCAAAGCTTAGCCGACTTTTGACTTCACTCCACAAATTGCCCGCAGCGCATGTTCTTTGGACAGCGCTGGTGTCGGCCATCTGCCGGAACCTGATTCCCGGCTTGGTGATACGTTTCAAATTGTATGACTGCATCCTTCGTGTAGGAATACAAAGAATCGCTAGCCTGCCATTTCTACCAGTCAAGACATGGTGACGCCCTATAATACACAGTAAATATAGGTGCTTCAACCTTCGTGTTTGCGCTTGAACAAATGTGTTTGTACTTGTACCATGTGAGCCAGCGCCGAGTTCCACACCCCCCTTGTTGAATGAAGGAGACGGGGGGGGGAGACTTTGGAGAAACCTTGTCAGTCTGGGCAGCAGACGGTACATGTAGTGTGAAGTTGCTCTATCCCTGCTGGTACCGTCACAGGGCATTGCATGGTAGGCGAGCTGCAAGTAGCACATAACAATGGCTACAACATCCATCTCCTCGATTCGAGGGGCGATGCAAGATCCCGAAGTCGTAGAATTCAGACTTACGCACCCACCGACATTCTGACAAATCGTATAGAGCAAAGTGAGGTAGCTAGGCTACTTTGACACTATAAAACCGCATTTTAACGCTGCATACTGTACATACTAACGAAAGGCAAAAGTGCCAGTTGGCAATTCCAGCCTCTGCTCTACAGAGTACCTACACCTACAAGTACGCATAAGTAGAGCTGGTATGGAAATATCCGAAGTATCCACAGACTCACACGTTCAGACCGCAACAGTGGTCACGGCCGAGATCAATCACCGCATTCTGACAGTCTGACAGCTTGTGTATTACTTGGTTTTGGAACACGGATCCCCCTTCTTAGAGCCGATTTGCTGACAGCACTGAGCTGACTACCTACTTATCTTTGATAGAAGGTAGGGTAGGAACCGGACCATCAAGCATCATTTTGGCCGATTGATCAAGAATAGCAGTTAGTCGTTCCCATTTTAAGTGATATTGCTTTATTTCAACCGGTGACGATATGATGACGACCTATGCGTTCACGGTATGTACACACGGTCCTGCCTCCCAACCCATATTACACATAAAAGAAACGCAAAAAAGAAAAACCTATGTATAGCAAAATATTTAGTATGATAATCATGTGAAGTTATGGGGTGACGGAACATGATACAAGAAACCCGCAGGCTCAGATCTAAGTCTCAAAACGGTTATTTAGCAACGTCTATCATACATACGACTAATAGTGTTCATTTTGAAGCCAATAAATACCTATCTACGAATATTCTTTAACGGGAAGCGACTGGCGTCGTCGTCTCTAGTGCAATATGAGGTTCTGTTAAAGTTATCACCCATACAAGCTTCCAGATTTCATCCCAGTCCTGAAAGCCTTAACCTCAGCTGGTGCTAACCAGGGATAAAGCTTAAACCACTAAGGTACGGTGCGGTATCGTACTACGGGAAGATAGGTACAAGTCAAGATTATATACACCAACAGGGGATCCATGACAGGTGTTGTCAATCCCATCCCGAGTCATCAAGAGCTACGGATACGGTATAAGAGTTAGACAAGGACGCAGCAGTATTACTTTTCTCGTTTCTTTAACTACTATGGAACATATGCAGCATTTCCTTATAGTTGTTGTATTATAATATCTCGTCCATTGCCAATCGCGGGATTTGCCATAGTGCCACATAGCGAGTTAGATATACGCCAATCTCACCGATTCGGGAGCTTCGGGTAGGAAATCAACTCTCCCCGTTGCCCGACTACATATACGAACGCGTAGACCTTTCCCAATGCTGACAAATATCCGCCCTAACCGCCATCTTGACCAAGAAGCTTAGACATGGCCTGATAAGTCAAGGTGTGGCCGGAGTAAAGATAGAGAGTGAAGCACGCAAGAACACCGTAGAATGCATCCCCGAGACACCTTAGATTAAACCAGAACTAAAGCAGCGAGGTCCTTCGTTTCACCGCCGGCCGTTATTGTACTATAAACGACTATATGTGCGCTGGCGGTTTATATGCCGACTATGCGGCCTATAGAAAGACTAGATGAAGTGGATTATCACAGGCATGAAGGGCTTCTGCTTCATTTCTCTTTGGATGTATATTCCTAGAGTGCTTTCTGTAAGGTAACATATGTTATGGATTCATCTCTTCAAGCCTAGGCCCAAGTATTAAAACCCCGGATTATAAGGCCGAGCCAAAATTTTGCCAGCTAGACATAAGTTCTCCATCTTCTAGTTTGCATAAGTTTCACGTAGTCTCTTCAAAAGTATATGATGAATGCCCGTTTCTAGTCGCATTATGCCTCACCGGAATTAGAAGTGATCCGTTGCTCTTAATTAGTAGTCACAGTACTGAGCGAAACATCCTGACCGGAGTTTGAAATATTTTCTCTCACACTTGGTAGCATAATAGTCGATAGTCAAGCTGCGAGTGAAACTCTACTATGCAACCAACTCTCGGCATTGATTATTTCGGATGTGTCCAATTTTAGATTCAATAATAGTGCTTGAAAGTATCACTCAAAGACACATTCTTGAAACGGACATAGTTGGATAGATCTCTTGAGCTAAATGTAAGAACATCGTACTCCAAACCAGACCGGCCATATAAATTCTTTAAATAGATTTATGTGGTTTCACAGCTGTACCGTCACCCCAGATATGAGTTATTGTGGAAAGATAGCGTGAGTCTCGAAATGCTATAGGTTTTCCCAAGCAATAAACTGTCACATTAGTAAGTTTTATAATTTGGAGACTACAGTGTATCATAATTTCATGACATTAGAAGCCTAGAGAAATTCAACTACATTACCAAGTCACACCAGCTCTCCGAACCTCCCTAAAGCCGCGCCCATATGCATCATGGTTTAAGAATAATTGTACGTTCATACCCCTCACCGATACCACCTTATTTGCATGCTGCACTAAACCTTGCTACAGTGACCCTGGTGTTGGGTATGGGGTAGAATATGTACCTACATAAAACTATACTTCGAATACAGTCTGGTTGACAGCTGTCAGAGATAGCTTTGGGTGGAATCTCTGTGCCTAGAAATACCACTCTCGAAAGCAAAAATGGAAAAGGCAGTACTGGGGTCCTGGTCCAAACAGCAGCGGGGGATGGTCCCAGCCGTAATCCCAGCTAAACCAAACGTCAGGACCCTCTCATCGTCCCCCTGAACCCTGCAGATCGTCACAACCGATTTCGTAACTAAGCTTCCAGAGGAGGGCGAAGTACTGTAGGTAAAAGGAAAAAAAGAGGGTGAGTATGTATGCGTATGTAGACGCACATTACCTACTGTAGAGTTGGTAAATGCAACCGTGATATCGTCTCATTGCGCTGTATTCTTTTTTGTTCTCCCCCCCNTGTCTCCTCACCCTCCTCACCCCCCTCGCTTGGTGCTGTGCATTGATTATCCCTGGACCCGCATGGTATACTCGCGCGGGAGGTATAGTCAAGACCACAAGACCGTACGGAAGGGAGATCCGGCAGAGGTATTGTTGTAACCGCGGCAGCTGTCCCAGTCACGGTGACATTGGGTGCTAGAAAGATAACCGGCACCAGATTCACATCAGCCCATCCTATCCCTACTTAGCCTTCGCTAACAAGAATTGTGAACATTCAGGTTTTATAGTGGGCGGCTGCCCAGCCGATCGAGCTATCGCATGGGAGGCGACGTAAGCCAGAGTCCGCGAACATCATTACGTGCGTTCGGAGGTTTCGTGCCTCGCGTGTCTCTACAAACTAGTACCATGGTTCGGTATGTCATTAGACAACTAAACTGTTTGTGCCGAGATCCCTACAGTAGACGTGGTCATTCGAGTTACCTAGGTAATCCCTCTCTATGTAGATGGAGAGATTCCAAGGCAATGTCTTGGAAACAGATAACCGAACCATTCTCAGCAGATACCGTAGGTAATGGTTGGCTAAACGATATCTGCGTTACGAAGACACGCGTTCAACGGTCGCTAGAATGACCGAATTGGTCGACCGTTGAAACCCGCCCCGTCTTCACTCCGACAAAGAACAAGAACGGACACGTCGTACTCTGCAGCATATGTACTACACCTACAGTACATACATACATACATACCTACAGAAGCAAACGTCAGCTGATAGTGAGATTGACAATATTGGTAGCAGTTGCGCGCGTCTAGAACCTGGCCTGGAGATTGGACGCGCAGCTAGCGCAACACCTCCCGTCGTTGGGGTACCTACTGGCTGGGAGATTAAGATACTTTCTCGAAGAGGTAAGGATAACCGGAGGATTATTGTGTAGCTGTCTCCCTGGTCCTGGATTTACCCACTGGACATGGGTAGCATCCAAAAGCTCAAGTAAACGAGCAATGGGTCGATCACCCTTCTACCTACTCGACAACACTATCTAGATAGGTAGGTAGTGTACACAGCACACCGCACGTCGTATAATGTAATCAAAAGGCGAGTAGCGAAAGCAGACAGCAATATGCATATAGCTCACAATATAACGGTATCTTCCTGCATCTCTCAGGAGTTGTTTATTAAGCCTCAATGCAGGGAGGAGTGACGTCCCGAAATGAGGGCCTATTACTGGTTTAGCTACTACACCGGATCTGAACTGGCCGGACCTTTTTCCTTTTGTCATCACCCTCAATATCGAGCCCAAGAGGTTGTAGACTATACAAGTACACCTGTTCACAAAATGATATGATACCAAGTGATCGCTGGCACTTGATTCGTGTATTTACGCAACAGAGATATTTCCTGCGCTTGCTTTCTATCTATGTCACGGACACGTACGAAACAGTACATGTTTTGCTCCGAATGAGACGTTAATACGACCCTCTCGTGTTTGCTCATGCTCCTTTCATCTCCCCGCTACCAGACCAGATTGGTCGGGCTGGCCGTTAGGCCCCTCTTGTGTTTCTTCCTGTCTTTTCATGTTTCCAGTAATATCCAAAGAAGAAGAAAAACCGTATTGATTAGGATACAAATCACTCCCTCACGCCAGTGCGACGCTGCCGACCACCCGTTCAATGCTAATCTGGATGCTTGTAGCCTGGTCTGGTCCCGATGGTTTGGATTCTCTAATAGATCTGTGTGCACCTGAGCAAGGGAAACCCGCCACATCGTGTTTGTGCGACAGGACAGTTTGGGGGGGACCACAGAGCTGGGGCCACTTCTTGCTTGCTTTCTGGGGGCAGCAAGCTTGTCTCTTTGGTACTCTAGCTAGCTCTCCCTTGTCATTTCTACCGAAATAAGGGTTTGTGGAGGAAGCGCGAGGGGAAAACCCCAGGGGTGTCGGTGTGTTGTGCTGCAGCGCCAGGGCAGAGCCAGGGGTCACAGGGAATATGAGGACAGAACCCCAAGCCTGCGGGGGTTACATTGACGATGATGGATTTGGAGGTGAGGAATTGGCACCGTGCATTAAGTAAGGTAGCTATCGCAGGAAGAGCACTTAGGCATCCGCCTGAATATAGTAGATTACGGTCAATTCTTCATTAAAACAAATTAGACAAAACAGATTTTGTATTGTTCTTTCCTATCTTTAATAGCTCTCATGCTATGAATTAAGAGCTAGCTAATGACATCTTAATAAAACTTTTTGGTTGGGCTCCTATCTGTACTGCAAAGGTTACATTTTAATTTTTAGTTAGTCTATCATAATGACTCGTTTGCCGATAGATTACATACACCGGCAAGAAACATGGGCTCTGAGGTCTTGCCACCTAGCTTTTACGGTCGCGTCAAAGCATCAAGCTACAAGAACGGAGGAAGTTAATAGTAGGGGTTAGGTCACTTTGTGGTACGAAAANGTATTCGAACACGCCTCATGTCATATATCGTAGCCATCAGGAGGACGAGACCTGGAGGTGGGCTACCATGAAAGCACACAAACAAAGGAGACCTGTCCTTATATTAGGTAGTTAGCCGGCGGAGCAGATGACTGAGAAGATCTTCGTGCAACAACGATAGTTATTACCCACCCATAGCATAAGGCTCCTGATACCTATACATTGATTGCAGTACCGGAAATCTACGTGAGGTCCTGATAGACATTGTTGATCTGGAAAAGCGTTTTATTGAACCTAATACGTCTTTTACTATATGAAGATGAAAGATCTATCTACTAACGGCTAGGAAGCAGCCAAGTGGGATGTATGTAACTATTCTCGCTACAGTTGATCATTGATAGTTGAATAGTTTGTAGTGGTAGGTATGCCCTTGTGCCTTGAATGCGTCTTTGTAGCTCTAAGGCATCGTGTATCTATTTTGGCTATCAGAGTCGACATATCTCTATCTCTAGTGGATGCCAGCCGGCGAGTAGATAGCTGTGTAGGTTTTGGAGAGCATTTGTGCTAACTGATCGAATTCAAAGACCTAAGTTTATATTGACATCTTACGTGGCGAGGTGCCTTATACACCGTTGATCCCACGGATCTATCAAAGCCATCGCTAGTTTATGCGTT
Source organism: Lasiodiplodia mahajangana (assembly GCA_029590625.1). Classification (NCBI taxonomy): domain Eukaryota; kingdom Fungi; phylum Ascomycota; class Dothideomycetes; order Botryosphaeriales; family Botryosphaeriaceae; genus Lasiodiplodia; species Lasiodiplodia mahajangana. The sequence continues at coordinate 11,888 of JAPUUL010000143.1, read as the reverse complement.
TCTCGCTATCTTATAAAGCTAGCAACATGACTTTTTATCTACTGGCACATACCATATTCTTTTGAGCTAAGGCGAGCTTTCAGGGGCATTTTAGATAACCGTGTGGCTTTACTATTGATCAAAGTGTTACGATAGTTCATCGAATCTAAGGAAGCACTTAGTTATAGGCAACATGGTAGCTGATGCCAAACAAACAGTCTGTAAATATCTCTTTTCCCTTTTGTATATAATTGATATTTCCTTTCTGTCTCGCGCCACAGGTATAGCTACGGAGCGTAGCGGACTTTTCTTCTAGAGTGATGGACATAATACTAAAAAGAATTAGTGATATTCACTATACAAATCTTCTTCGTTCCGAAGGCCGTGATAGTATCGAGGGGTCGAAAGGATGCGAAGGGCATATAAATATACAATGAAGTCACGATCTATGCAGAGAATTTGTGAAAACAAGGACCCCGTGCCACAAAGCACCCTATTCGTGTTATAGGTAAGATAGTAGCTAGAAGGGAGGCTTTACGAACCTTGGCGCAACAACAAGAGTTCGTTATCTATCTCGATACCGAGGGGCCCCGACACCCTGCATAGTGACGGAACTGACTAGACAGAGAAGATGGAGGCGGTATTGGTCGAGATGCAAGGAGTAGCATTACAGACAGTTCTAAGCATGACAGCCTTGGTAGGTATCAGCCTTCCTAAGTGTATAGCATCCTCGCAAGTCTCTATAAGATAGAATATCATAGGAGCCATCGTAAGCGCATCGTGTTACAAACCCTATTACTCTAGTACCTAGACTCTCTGATATGCCTTAGAAGTAGTAAAGACTTAATACGACCATTTTGTAATCTATTTATCATACATTGCCCTGAGGTGGATAAGGAGACTTTCACGGCTGTATATAAGTATGCGGCGCATGAAACCCGGGTCAAGTATTCGTGAATGACTTACGAACTATCGAAGGTACTCGTTCTAAAGAGCGAACGTGGTTATGCCTGGATCGTAAGAGTTCCCCCTTCTTTTGACTTGGACTGTTAAATAAACCTTAGCATTTCAACTTGAATGCTCATGTCTTTTCGTGTACCTCGAACATTCGAGTAAGTGTATGTAATATCTCGGTGTGAATGGCCGACGGAACAGGATTTACATAAGCAACAAAGCTGATACATTGAATACGGGATTTCCTTCTTTAATAGAACTGCTGTGGCTTTACACTCATAGGTGCTCGATGGGAATTAGCACGTCCCTCCGGATCCTCAGCATCTCTGTCAAGCACATATGTGAGCTTCGAATACCCGTTGTCGCACAAGGGATCTTATCTAGTAGCTACTACCTCTATATATACTATGCTCACTTCGTTTGGCATGACAATGAGTGGTGCCAGCCACTGGAATAAGTTGTAAATGATGGGTATAGATTACGATGTTGGAAAATATTTATTAAGGATATTGTTGCTAGGGGTCCTATGCTTAAGGCAGGTGACAGACTGCTGTTTTGCGAAGGCATTCTGTAACTACCTTTCTAGGCGCTGTTGAGCTATGTACGAAAATCATCTCCTGGTCTACTTGCCCTGTGATAGTCCTGCTTTATTGCGCGGTCGTGTCTTATATCACTTTTACCCAGCTAAACCGCTGTTGCAAACACTTTTGGGTGTTCTAGCACTATATTTAGTTCATAAACTTAAATCTATGAACTCCTTTTGTAAACGTTCTACTTCTCCGTTGTATTCAAAATTAGTAGGATTTTAGTTATGTGGCCTTGCGTTTACTACGATTCACACATAACTTATAAACTTTCCGAATTGCGGTCCTCCTAAACGTTTGACCTAAGCTTAACCTCGCGGCAGTTCTGTAATACTCCCGTTGAATCATTAAGCACCCACAGGCCCCTCGAGAGACTAACGGAAAGCTACGAAAGGAGACTTCCAGAAGCGAAACAGTAAGAAGAGACAGAAGCAAAAGTAGAAGCAGAAGGACGTTCCAGGCTAAGGGGCTAAGTTGCACGAACAGTCAAGTTAGGGTTAGGGGTTAGGGTTCTACATGGACTAGAGAACGAGGCATCACTAGGAACATAGATCCTTCAGAAGATTATTCCGAGTTGAGTGACCCCTTGGGCTCTTATCGTTGAGTCCTTGTCACATCCAAGGCAATTCTAGTCGCTAACTTGTATCTCATTGATGTAATCGATGTCTATACGTCAATTGAAAATATACATCGTCTAGATCATGACTCTAAGGCTTCCTTATAAAGATTGACTATTTCCTACTAATTTGCGGTGAAGACGTCGGATTCTAGTGATGGTGTCAAAGCCCTATGATATAATAAGCGATGGAAGCTCTCACATTGTTATAAAATCATACGAACGCCGATTAAGTTGAATATATCACGCCGACCAAAACCCTAACCGCCGCAAACCGGCGGCTACGAAGTGAACGGAAAGAAGCTGTATGTTATGATCAATGCTGCGTGGAATAATCGTTTGACAAAAAGGGTCTTCGAGAGCGGTGCCCATGTGCCATTAATGCGCCTGAATCTTGATGCGATGAAGTTGTAGTGTTTCGAATAGGATGTCTCGTTAATTAGAAAATAGGACAATCCATTCATCTGAATTTGTAAGAACTCTCACATTGAATGTGAACTATCAACACGTACGTGAGGGAGCTTGGGGATTTCCATCGGCATCAAATAAAACAACACTACTCTAGAATTGGTGTTGGATATAGGCGTGATAGTAGACACGAAAGTATTGGGTGGAAAGTATGGCTAAGACTACGAACCATAAGCTTCACCAACTACCTATGGCGCTGTCAATGAGTGGCGGAAGTGAAGATCGAAAGTATCATGGGACTACCCTTTGGCACCAAATAGCTATATGTACGGGTAATGTGATAGATAATCACCATAGACATTAGCATACATAAGTTTGTTGTGAAGCTTAATAGCTACTCCCTTATGTCCCAGTGTTTAGGTATGGTCTATAGATGTATCTTAGCATACCTAATGTAAAGAAAACACGTCCCATAGGCACTAGAGACATAACTAAAGATACTAGGCTACAGACTATATGTTGGAGCTCAGTACCCTCTATACGCATAGTATTTAGCATGCGTTAACCTTACTAGGTACCTAACTAGTTGTTATCACCTGCTCGTTCGGTATCTCCCCTTTCACAAGCCAGATACCTGTTCGGTTTCTCGTGTTGTTTATCAGATTAATCAGGGCGTCCTGTTTTCGGACCCTTTCTTATCAGATTAAAAATAGCGCTGCCTATTTGATCTATCTAGCGGATAGTAATTTTGGCTACTGACGATCTGGTCTTTTTTAGACTGCTGACGCTGGGAGATTCATGCCGCTAAAGGAAAGGTGGAAGTGATCTTAACACCTTGCTCGGCCTGTCGAGACCAACGGTGAAAGAATAAGCCACTATCTCCAAGTTTCCGATCCATGGTTCTATCTATTTGTCGATAATAACTTCCTACCTAAATTTACCTCACCGCAAGGTCGGGTGTCACATTACATCACTATAAAGTAGGGTATGGTACCTAGTTGTTACTAAGTGTGATAGAAGCCTGTTAGCTTGTTACGATGCTCCTCGGGATCCGCCCGCGGGTAGGTATCAGGGGTGCCTGTGCGTATGGCTACCAGTAAGAATCGATGGATTTAGAACCAAGTTCGGATTGTAACTCGATAGGTCGAGCAATGAGAAGGATCGTATCATACAGTAGGTATGTAGCTGGGTTTTTTCTACATAGTAAGTATAAGCCAAGTTTTGTTTCTTCGGATTTACCCTCTCTGTATAGTGTGCGGCACAAGGTCTGGTCTGGGGTCGAGAGCTGAATTTCGCCCTGTCCCAATCGGTTGTGGTGGGCTGACGGCGTTTTTCTTGGCATCCAGTATTTTGTGGCCGCGGCGAGATTCAGGAGTAAGCGACCGGGGGGGTTATTTTGTGTGTCTGTGGCGTTCACAACGCGCGGAGTAGCTAGGTAAACTGACTCTTTCCCATGACTAATAAAAAAACGACTACCTAATTACACGAACGAAGCGCCAGCCGGCTCGTCGGGTACGTCACGAGCCACTTCGGTGATGTGACATATACAGCACACCGGAGCCTTGATGAATTCCATAGCTCTCTCTCGTCGTAGCCCCCCTCGCGAGACCCGTGATCTGCTGAGATTGAAGTCCATTTAAAATCAAAAAAAGTCCCGCCACACACAACCACTTTCTTGCATCATATCATATCATATTGCGGCCGTTTTGGCATCGGTTTTTGGTTCGCTCGTATTGAGGAGGGGTTCGCCCTCGAGGTGATCGATGGCAATGCAGTCGTCAGGAGGAGCCCGCTTGGAGTCGGATGGGGCTGCCGAGCACGGTCGGGTCCGGTATGCGAAGCCGTCGGAATGGGCTGCCCAGAAGGACATCATCAAGGCGCTGTACTTAGACGAGAACAAAACCCTTGATGAGGTGCGGCGCATCATGGCGGACGAACACCAGTTCCATGCTACGTAAGCTCCATTTTTTGTCAACCCCCCCGGAATACTAATCGCTCGGGCTAACGGAGTATAGGCCTAGTATGGTGAGTGCGTGCATCATGACGAACGCTTGAGTGTCTTGTAGTGTCCGCACCCTTCTCCAACATTATCATATCATGTCATGCCGCGCATAGCCTCGCATAATGGAGATCCATGGACTGACTCGGCCGAATAGTACAAGAAGCGCATTCGGGCTTGGCACTTCTCGAAGAAATTGGAAGAAGGCGATGTCTTGGAGGTGCTTGAACACAGGATAGAGAGGAAAGAGGCCGGCGAGTCGTCGCATAATCTTGTGATTCGCGGACGCGTGGTGAGGAATCAACGCCTCAGACGTTTTCTCGAGCGGCGGCCGGACGTGCTTGTTCGGCTCCAGGTCCACCCAGACTCGCTTGGCTCTATAGGTGCTCATTCGTCATCGTACGGGGTACCGACTGAGGTTCCTAGAGTGCGCCCGTTGTCGCCGGAATCTCGTAACCTGGAAATGACCTTATCCGCAGGTAAGCAGGGGATCGATCACATAATGCCGCATCACCCACCTTAAGAAATTAATCTATAGGTCTACGTTCCCGAGCATATGGAATATAGGAATTAACGTCGGCTAAATTGGCTAACTATAAACTTTAACAGTACGGGACTACATTCGAGTGCGTGCATCTGGACCCGATGCCTGGGCCTGGGTTCCCGGAGGCTATACTGCTCCTGCGCGGGGAAACACTGCACCTGTGCAGGCACTAATAGACTCGAGGAATTCAAGGATAGATATGATTGAGGCGGTTGACGAGTTTTACCTATTACAGGCCGCTATCGACAATAATGGAGCACCGAACGACATCTTCCGACTTTGTAATTCCACGTTAAACCGTCTCAGTGGCGCCATGAGAGCCGAGTTACCTGATCTGGTCTTCCAGATGATAGAAATCCTCCAGCACCCGTGGTCGAACCATTCCGATGTGGCGAGAATATTCCGACAGCACGTGGCAGACCTTGGTGCCGCCCACCTCGGTAAGGATCACCCGCTGTCCATCTTATGGTTACAGATGCTACGGGAACATAAGAACGATTCCGTTAGATTAACTCACGATGTCTTGGAGATGCTGCTCCAGGAATTGCTCATGTCGATGGGCCCGCAGGATCATCTCACCTGCGTTGCGCTTGACTATGTGCTACGGTTTATAATAAACACGCAAGATGCCTTCACGTCGTGGAAACGATTCAATAGATGGCTGACTGCATATCCGAAGTGGGATGATCTACCAAAGTGGGAGAAAGAAGTAGAGTCCAGATTGAAAACATCTAACGAACCGATGGCTCTAACAAATCATCACTCTCGTGGTTCTCACCTTTTAATAACATCTCCTGCCATGGAATACCAGCGGCGCCCTGTCCCTGGGAACCCTGCTTCTGGGGACGAGCATTCGAGATATCTTTTGCCGTACATGGCAGGGCGGATTGCAATCCGAAATGGCGATGCAGACCGAGCCGAGGGCTGGTTCCTGAGAGCCAAGACGGCTGCAAGACAAACCGATCCACCCCATCTGGTCGACTATTTCCTCAAGACATACACAAATCTCCATGTTCTATATGCCGCCACGGACCAGAAGGACAAATTAGCGGCGCTGCACAAGGAGCTAGGGGTTTTTAAGGCCGAACTTCCCGCGGCAGCGAAATGGCTGCCAAAACTTTTACCTCAGAGCTGTCCCGATTGCGTTTAGCTTTGGCACCTCGCTGGAATTTTATCAGCACTATAATTATCGACAGAACAGCCTGAACTAGTGAACTAACTACCTCACACCCGCCTACGTGCGCTTCTGAATTCTCTCACAATTTGCATGGTCGGCGTGGCTACTATTCTACGTTGATGGAGGTTATATTTTGCCATCACTGGCCGAGGTTTTTTCTCAGCTTGGTGAGCTAAACCGACGAGTTTATCGGAAAGAAAGGTAGGATAGAAGGTTAAATGGCAATGAAGAGCCAACACGAAAGAGACGGAACATGATATTCTTCCTTGAAAGCGACGCGGAAGTCTATGTAAGTACACCTCATTTTCGATAAGCGCCTCGCCCATACTTTATTATCGCTTACAAAGCTAGGGTTTAGGGTTGTATTAAGGTGCATATCCAAGCTATACATTTTTATTTACCTACTCTTATACCAATGGATAAAGATGGTTTGCATATTAACAATCGTGGCTAAGCCTGAGTACGGAATAGTAGATAGATAGGATATCATTCTAGCTATTGATAGTGTGGCACGTACTGTTATGATATGTTTGAAGAAGTACTGCATGCCTATAAACGCGAGTTCTGTTCCAGCCCTCGGCGTAATAATATATACAGTCAATATCTATCTATGCCCACGTTTGATCCATCAACCAAATCCTGCCTGCTCAGCAAGACGCGTGAGAGGTGCACCTATTGTAACTTGATGCGAAAATGCGAGCAATCCCTGAAAAAGCCTCAAAAGCTAGGGGAAAGAATAGGTATACTTCGTATACGCACAATACCTACAGGGACCTCTATTCCCCGACATCTGTCACGCTCTACATATTATATGTATAATCAGTGTGAAAGCTTTGAATCTAGTACCTGCTTAGATCCCGAGTGAGTGAACTAATAAGATTATTATCTCGGTGACATATCCGAAAGTTGCAGATTACATCCCGCCTATACATATGTACGAAGTCCTATCTCAAGCCAGGCTCGTATAAAGAAACCCCCAACAAGAAGATGATCAACTCACCGGATTCAACATCCGGTGATCCGGCACAAGCTTATCAATCGCGCTAGGTATTGTGGTATTGCAACGAGCAGTAGGAATGTGAAAGAGGCGCGCGCTAGGCTTCAATGATTCAAAATTGCGTGTGTGCCGGGGAACCAACCATGCCACATGGTCGTGAGAAGGCATCATCCTAGCAGATTACCTACATACATGCTTATGTGACGATATTTCTCGTTGCCTAGGTATCATTTGTAAAAGACCTAGGCATCTGCTTCCGCATAACTACCGGTATCTTGGTTCTTGGCTTGCATTCAATGGGTCGTTCCATTCCCTAAGCATCGCCTCGACCGCGTAATCCTGCCCCCTTTCCGAACTTCCTTCCCTCCCTCGTCATCTTCATATGTACCGAGGCCCTGGCTGAGGGCCTCATCCGAGTTAACATTAACGTGGCGCCGGGGACCCGGCATACATAAATTGCTCTCCGCGCTATATTTTTGGAAACCCCCCCCGTGGTCTATAGACTAGGATGTGACGAACGCCTCAGGACAATAATGAGAATGAGGCTAGCTAGGATGACGAGTTCGGCGGTCAAGTTAAGATATGGTGTGTGTATGTAAGAGCGGATTCTTCCGTTGTCTATCATCGGAAGCTGTCCGCGCTGCAGGGAGAAACATAATAGGAATAATACATCACCCCTATACGAAAGAGACATCATGATAATCTCCCTCCACCCGTTCTTCCTAGCTTCAAACTCCTACCTAGTTCCTAGCTCCTTAGCCTACGCATAACATGGTAATTATTAACATATACCGATATAGACAAGGGAATCACCGGGCCTAGCGCCATCAAGATCAATGCGAAGACACATCAACATCAATGAGAGAGACAGAGCTGCGTTCATAATTGCGGTCGAACAACAACTCTAACTTGGCACTCTAGACAAATAGAACAAACGACGACGACAGCTTTAAACACGACAGACGCCACATGCAAGCAGATCATGAAACGACCCAATCCAACGCTGCCACCCAAACGACGGAATATAAACGCGACATCGTACGCTACTACCCAGCATGCTACCATCCGCCGTCCACACCCTACTTGCAGCGGGTTCGCGCATCATACATACGTGATGACCATCTACCCGGCATGGGACCCTATACTAATATATCCAGATCGTCTCCGAATGCGACTTCGATCAACTTTATATTTCTTGCCTCCTCCATAGAAAGCCGGCCAACAATCAGACAGCCCTCCCAAGATATGTATGTCCGCCTAGCCAACAGCGATAGTCAACAACTAGACAGCTTCTATACTCAACCCTATCTAGGTAGTTAGTTACTTACCTGCCCGATCTACGTACACTTGCCTGGGCGACGTAATAGCCTCAGAACCAAACAATCCCCATCCGCCTTACGACCCAACACAAACCACCACACCGCAGTATCACAACAACTCGCCCCTATCAGCCGATCTCGATACGACATACCACAAGGCCGCACAAGGCAGATAGGTGCACAGATCGGTCCACGACATCGCCCATCAAATCTTCTTATTCCCACGCCGCCTGCCCTAGGTATCAACTGTATCTCCGGAAGGACACAGACACGCAAAAACACCAAGATACGCCCCCTTTCTCCTTCCTCCCACACCCTCGCCACCCTCGCCATCCACCAGTCGTATTCGTTCCCCCCTCCCACAAACACCTCCCACAAGCCTTGTCCTGCCTTGGCTTGCCTCGCCCTGCCACGGTGTATCGTATCTATTCCGTTCTGCACGGCATCAATCCCTCATCCCAGCACTCCACGAATCACATCTCCCAACGACCCCCCAAAGGCCCCCACCAAAGGCCCCAACAAGCAGCACACAAAAACAAGCTCAAACACGAACTACGAACTTTGCCCGGTGAAAAGACCCCTCGTACCGAGAGATCGACAAACGATCAACAGCCAAGCAAGCAAGTAAGCAAAGCAAGCAAACACGTATATCATTCATTACGCACTATAGAACGGGGACATAAGGCGGACTAGGTAGTAGTACACTACACTACAGCATGCAGGCAAGAAGCATGTAATGTAAAGAACCAAGTAAATAACTATCTACTGTAAGCTACCTACCTACAACGGAAGCAGGGCGAACCCAGTACCACCTAACACCCGAAAAGAAGAAAGAATTTCCCACGTGGCGAGATTCGGGCACCGACCGATCGACCGATCAACCGGTAAAAAGCTGCACAAAGATAGGTCAATGCAATCGTAGACGCATTCTAAGTACATTAGGTAGTTTGGCAAACCACCAACCAATCTATGTATACCTCCCCCACACCCCATTGCCCCTCCACTCTCCGCTTCCCCCGGCTTTCGTAGCAAACAAAAATCTAGCTAGGTAGCTTAGGCGGGTTCGTCCGTGTCGGCGGGGAGAGCCCGTTGTTTGTTCAGACATCGGGGACGGCCGAGATACTCCGACCCGACGACGGATATAGTACCCATACATGGAGAGAGGGAAGTCGGGGCGGTCAAACGGAACAAACGGGTCGTAGTAGCTAGCCGATGCTTGCAGCGTCTTACCGGTCTTTCACTCCACATAGTATCTCAATGGGGTATTGAGTCACTGGTGAACTCAATGGCATAGTATTTTAATGTTTTCCTACATACGACCAATTTAGTCGTCATGAGTCAGGAAAATGGCAACAAAAGAAAAAAGTTTTTAGTAATTTTGTTGTCCAGAGGCCGTCCCTCTTGTCATGTTCTACATACGAATGGCCGTAAATTCTCCCCATAGATTCAAATGTGACATGCTCCGCCGGCGGGTGTATATACATGATAAATAGCTTTTGTCGTACATGCTTTGGTATCTCTCTATATAGGCATTATCCCGTAACCATGAATCAAAAAACCAACGCTGGAAACAAAGGAGAGAATATGTCGTGCATGCATAAAATGTAGTCATTCAATTTTTNATCGGCGGTCGTCTGCTTTAGGATCGTAGTGACGGTGACGTTGACCGGCAGGGTACTCAATAGTCTTCGGCCGGCTCTCGCTGCCGTCGTCATATCTGTGTCGTCTGTGTCTATCGTCTGCTCGCCCTCTCCGATATTCTTCCTCTTCCCTTTCTTGGTGATGCCGACGTCGTCTTTGTCGTTCTTCGTCGGAGCGAGTCTGCTCTTCGTCCGAGTAACGCTCGCTTCTGGATCCTTTCTCGGCTTCTCGTTTGTGTTTCTCTGTTCATAGATTAGCATAAAGCTTGGTGATATGCGGCATATTATTCTAATTACTCACCTCTTATTTGCGCAGTAGCGATGGCATAAGCCTCGATCTCATCTTTATTGAGAACCCGCAAGACAATGACAAAGTTATCACGGACCTCAAATCGTTCGTTTCCAGCAGTGAGAGCCTCGGGGTTGACCTTGCTTCTACTAATTTTGGTCCATCGAGCCCCGGCTGGGACATCCTTCTTGGTCGGGTCGTCTTTGTGTGGCGCCACACCCTCCCGGATAGGGTTCGAGTCTTCCGGGAATTTAGCGCTAGGTGTTTTAAGGATACCTTTAATTGGCTTGGGTTCGGCCTTCTCTCGTGGAGGGGAAACCACCCGAACTTGCTTTTCTTGTACCGGGACAACTTCGCGACCACGGGATTCGGTGGCGGACTCGTCGCCCCTGTCAGAGCCATTGATTCCTGAGGCGGCCTTGGGTGGTGCAGTCTCTCTGGGAGACGGTACATCTGGACCATTAGTCTTTTCGGGTTCTTTCTGATTTTCAAGTGCAACTAGGTCAGCCTTGAGATCCATTAATCCCTTAGTGTCCGTGGGATCGAAGCCCGAGGGGACTCGTTGACGTCTTCGGCCAATGTTGGATTGATCGTCTGGTGAAGCCGCCCTTCTTTCAGAGGTCGATCCATTGAGTTTGGCTTCAGCCTCCTGCCATTGGCGCTCTCGCTGATCCCTCTCATCCTCACGGTCACGCTCTCTCTCACGATCACGGTCGCGTTCCCGGTCTCTATTGACTTCATACTCTCGGTCTTTAGAGCCCGACACTGATTCTGTGCGATCGTCTCGCCGTTCTCGCCGTTCATATACGGTGGAATCATCATTTGGAGATGATCTCCGCTCGGCGGATTCCCTGTCTCTGAATTTACTGGACTCGCCGGTGCGAGAATTGTATTCTCTATCATCATCATCTTGGGTTCGCCGTCTTGGTGAGACATCATCATCATCTCGACCCATGATTTGTCCAAGCCCTACAGCCGCGAGAGCTCCTTTGATACCAGCCCCGACAATGTCGCGGGTGCGGGTCATGCTTTCTCGTCGGGCGGGTGCTTCTTTTCGATCTCGGCTTTCCTCAACCCGAGATCGATGGTTGTCGATAGCATCCCGGTCGCGGGAACGAACGCGAACCAACGATTCGTCTGACCCGCGTTTCGATTCACGGTCGACCGTATCACGGCGCGGGCGGCGCTCATCGTGATCACGGGCTGAAGGAGCGGTCGTATTACGAGCGGGCGGTTGATCGGATGCATCTGTGCGTATGCCAAACCCACGAGTTACCACGTTTTCATCACGATAAGCATCATCCCGTTCACGGCGACCCTTTCCCACTCGCTCATCATCGCGAGAGCGGTACAGATCGTCTGCGTGTACTGAGCGAGCAGGG
>JAPUUL010000142.1:0-27185 GCA_029590625.1 Lasiodiplodia mahajangana | reverse complement strand
CCGTGAAGTTGGTAATGTCGGCTTCCCCTGGCGAGAAAGCGGAGGCTAGGAGGGAGCAACTCACATCAGTTGGCGCCGCAACCGGACTCGCGAGGACGGTTGGGCCGAGCATTAGCACGGCGGCTAGGAGGGATTTGGTGATCTGCATATTGGCAGTTCTTGGATAGTCGTGACTGGCACGACTATGTGAATCAAGTAAAGGTAAAAGGGCGTCAAGCTGTTCGAAGGCCCTTCCAGTAGTTTAATCCGAAACTGCCTGAGGATGCAAGCAGAAGAAACCACACAGCAGAGGCTGGCGAAGAGCCGTATTTATACCCCCCAAACTTCCTATAATGGGCGATATTGTTCTCTTCCTAAACTGGCATCTTCGCTATACGTTTCTCATCGCTTGATGTTCGATGAGCTATGCTTTGCGTTCGCTTGACGACAGTCATATCTCATCTGTAGACCATAATCGATGTGATATGCCAGGAAATACATCATAAATATCCACTACGGAAAGGCAGATTTGCCAGAACTTGACGCTCATATTAGTTCGAGAGGTGGTAGATATTGTGCAATGCGGAGATTAGCCTCTTTCGCCGATGAGAGCGATGCTGTTATGACGATAATGGGTCCTCACCATGCGGGCGAGTAGACTTGAAGCGTATGCGAGTATGTTAGGAAGTGAGGACGAAGACATCGTACTGCCTCGTATCATTTCGTACAAGAGGAGGCTCCCATACGAACCGCACTGAGCTTGGTTCATTGAGCCGTCATCGAAGTGAGCCCAGGTCCAAGGACACGGCTCACTCCAACCAATAGCACAAGGTGAGCTTGCAGTTAAGCTTTCCGTAGTATCCGATGCCTTGGGTTCAGAATGCAGACGTCAAATAAGGGTCATTTGTGCTGGCTCCCACTTTTGAGTTCGGCGATGCGCCACTGCCGTAACCCTAATCTCACGCAATAACCAACCATCTGTCATCTGCCTGTCTGTGCCGAGCTTGAGTTCAACGCTTGTGTATGGTAAAGGCTTGTTTCCACCTACATCATTGCGGCTACACATTTCATAGGCTACCGAGAAACATCTAGGTTTTCTACCCGAGCTGTCATCCCAACGGAGCCGGCTTGGTATGCATACCGCGCAAGGCCAAAGATCCAATAAGATCCTTAGCCTCTGAGATCCTTTGTGCTGGTATATTCGAGAATCCAAGAATGGATGGCATTTCCTACACTTCTAGTGTTATGCCAAACTAGCTGCTTATGCTGGTGATGGTTGATGGCAACTTGGACATCGATGTTGTTTGTAGTGGGATAGAATATGTGACATGGAAACCACTGTGAGGAGATGGAATATCGTAGGCACCGTCCTCCGTACCTTTCCACAGCGACTGCAAAATTATGCAGGGCCGTTTCGGCGAACGAGCGGACGAATACGGGAGCTAGAACTATGTAGCGCTGCCTCGAGGTCAGTGATTATGAAGTCACCACACAGAGAAAGATGAACTGAATAGCGGCTCTATATTAATTACTTGTATTCATAATACGAACAGGGAATCGAAGTTGGGGTATCACCGTTAGGTCTAGGGCAATGCTGCCCACAGGCCATGCTGTCTGACGAAGTGCAAAATTGCAAACAAAACAGAACAGTCACCTATACCAACTAGTAGGACGCTAGACAGGTAGCAAATAGTCCTAGAGGGATCACCTAATTACGCACCCTAGAGGCACAAGGTTGACCGGCTTCGGCATGTGATGGAAATGCCCCATCAACGTTGATAAGGCTATGACGTGTGCCCATCTAGAGTGCGTACCCGTTAACACCAGCGCAGTGCCAGTCGCGAACGCCCATTCCTTCCTCAAGCTCGACACACCACCACAGCGCTTCTTTGGCTTTGTCGGTCTGTCCACTCTCCTCGTGTGCTCTAGCTAGGGCAAACCAGGCATCCGAGTAGTTCCATCCTTTGCCGAGCTTGGTGAGGCCAGACAAGAGCCCGTATGCTCGGTCCCGTGCGGCCAGGCGATCAATGAGCGGTAATGAATCTGCTTTATAGGGAGCAGGGAGCTTATCTGTATTTGCGAGCTCCGGTGTTTCTTGGATTGAGAACCTCGTCTTCTCAGTACCTGATGCCACACTACTCTGATGTATACCACCTCCAAGTCCTAAAGGTGTGGCTAGTAGAAGATATGGAGCCTTAGGCTTTTCTGGGGCTGGCTTTTTTGTCTTGATGGCACCGCTGGAAGTCTCTCCTGGAGCTGGTTCCCCTGTGATATTAGGGATCGCCGGAGGTGGTGGAAGGACTTCGCTGTATATGTCCAGTAGGATATTGGATAACCCGACGATGGCAGATGGGTGATCGGGATAGTGCATCAATGCCTCCTCGAAGTAAGCTCTAGAGATATAAGGCGTACCTTCGTCGGCAGCAAGGAGGCCCATCTATGTTACTATTAGTCTAGTCGTCGGTGCTGGGGAGATGGGGATCTTACCTCAGCGTGCACATCACCTACAAGTTCCTCGAGACATATTTTACCACCCCAACCTGGGTTCCTCGGAGTTACAGAGCCACTGACATCCTTAGATACTTCGACTTCGAGGTCATCCACCAGTTTTTTGGCCTCGCGGATCGCATCTCTAGCATCACCATACATCTTAGAACCTCTATAGAATGACGCGATCATTAACCACACCTTTACTAGCACAGTTCGTCGCTGTCGTTCGAGGTGGTCCTCGGGAAACCTTATTACAGGTAACGAGCTAGGAGAGGACAATGCATCTAGGGCTGGTAGGTCAGATCCATTTATTGATCCCTTATTTGAAGAAACGGATGAATCAAATCGTAGAAGACCCCGGCCTTTTGAAAATGACTGTTGGCTGGTAGTGGTATTCATGCTACTCCATGGAGCACCGTCCGTCGTAAGATAAGATTCACCATCCATAACGGGAGATTCCCGTGGCACGCCGCTACTACTATGTGCGCGCTGTTGATGCGCACTGCCGTCTCGTTTCTTTAAGCTGTTTCTACGTATCGACTCGGGTTGCCGTCCGCGAACGCTTGTAGGTCGTGTCGACCGTGGCGACTCGCTAGTGTTGCCATTTCCCTTGGTTATTTCTATGGTTGGAGTCATGGAAGCATGATTCCCAACCGTTTGGGTTGTTTGGGGCCTTTCCGATGGAACGTTAGACTTTTCACTGCTAAGAGTGTTCCTCCTCCTAGGCTGGCCGGAGCCTTTGTCTGATTTGTTGCCGAATATACTTCCCCTAATACTTCGAAGGGTACCAGCAGAACTCTTAGGAACCTCTGACGACGGTTTGGATACTACCGCGAGGGGTTTGAATTGCATAGGTCCAAATAGCCGTGTATACAAAACAAGAAGCTCCTGGCTTGCATTGACTGCAACTTCTGGTCCTTCTAGCAGCTCTAAAAGCGCGAGCTGTGTCATCTTCACCTCGATAACACCTTGCTTTTCTAGGTCGTCCATCTCATCCACAAGACCATGGGAATGTGCTCCATCGTTTCGAGCTTCGGCCTCGTTAAGGTGTTCGCTTCGAAATAAGCCTTGCAAAGTTTGAGATCCAAATAATACTTCTGGGTCATTGAATTGTTCGAATGCCGCCTCACACGCACGTGCCGCCATCGTGTAGTCTTGCCTAGCGCTGAGAAGTAGTGCTAGAAGATGCCATAGAGGTATGAGAGATATCTCACGCCAATACGAACCAATCCCGATTGTATGTTCGGCGGACCTTTTATTAGATAGCAATGCTGCCTTCACGATGTCAATAGCCGCAGTCAGCTCTCTTTGCTCGGCTAGCAAGAGGCTTAAAGTAAACAGAGACCTGATATCTGTAGGATTGCCAGTTTCTGGTGATAGTGATTTTTGGAGACTCCGAATAGCTTTTGTCTGGAGGTCAATCCTTACGGATGCGTCAAAAGTTACCCGAGACCAGTGAGCCTGCGACAAACCAATGGCTTGCCAGGATAAAGCGTAAACACGAGCAGGCACTCTAGGATGAAGAACAACGCCGTTCCCGTTCTCCTCATCAACTGTAGGAATACTACTACCCGTATTGGGTAGTGGCGGGCGCAATTTTTGAAGCATTTCTTCCAATTCCACGCCCAGATCACGAGCTATTTCAGCAGACTCGTGGGACCCGTACTTGCAT
Source organism: Lasiodiplodia mahajangana (assembly GCA_029590625.1). NCBI lineage: Eukaryota > Fungi > Ascomycota > Dothideomycetes > Botryosphaeriales > Botryosphaeriaceae > Lasiodiplodia > Lasiodiplodia mahajangana. The sequence continues at coordinate 23,044 of JAPUUL010000142.1, read as the reverse complement.
AAGGCGATTATTGCTTGGGAGACGGTTGTCAGCACCGTTGCATCATCGTCAAGACTTGGTTCGGGGTGGCCAGTTTTGTCAACGCGGGCCTTCCCCTTTTTCACAATTTCCATATATGAGTCAAACGCATGGAAGGCTAAATCGAATTCGGCAACAGCCAGGTGGACAGTGAAGAGATATCGCAGGATAGCGGTCGAGTGNAAAAGTTTTAGTCGCCGCACGGTATAGAATGTCCAATACGCCACGGCTGAGGCCGTCTTTACCACCTGGTCCGAGATCGTGCTCGTGCCAATCACGACCAATAGAAACACTCCAGTTCCTCATCACAGCAGCAACAAAATTCTCAACTTCTTCTCGTTCTTCATCAGCTCGGGGGAAGGTTGTCTCGCTAAGAAGAAGAGCTTCATATGCCGTCTCAACCTTTTTCAACTCCATCTGGAGTTGATTGCGACTGGAGGACGCACTTGTAACATTGCCAGTGTAGCTCGTGGGGAATGGCAGGTCTTGTTGGAGAATATTCGAAACAGCTGCGTAGTACTCGTTCCAAACCCTCCTCCGCGGTACTGCGCCGCGGAAACCGTGCCCACCAACGAGAGGAGCTCCTTGTGTCTTGGTCACTTCCCAGTACTTGGCCCACGAGCGGAACGGAGCGAGGGATCCATCGTCCTCAAGAGACTTCTCACCCCTCTCTAGAGCTTGGGCTTGTAGCATGCAATATTCAGTTAGAAGGAGCTCGGCCCAGAACTGCAGCTGGGCGCGGCCTTTTTGGCCATTCCAAACATGTGATAGGGATGCCAGTGCACCTTGGAAGACCCCAAGAGCCTCAACAGTCCTGTTTTCCCGAGAAAGGCAATAGGCCTTAAGATATATAGCTTTGAGAGCACAAACACGTGTCCATTCTGATACGCTGTCGGGCTGGTCGAGTTGGAGCAGCTCTTGTTCTTGATCAGTCGGTAGCTGGGGCGGAACGTGGTCGTATTCGCCAACGGTCCAATGCACCCAGCCCAGGCACACCCGAGCCTGGAATCTATCTTGCGGATATGTCTTCTCGGCGTCAACAACTTCAAGTAGCCTAGGCAATAGCCGTCCGGTATCGAGGTCGGCGGTGGAAACGGCAGCTGTCGGGCTCGAATTGGCGGCCTGCTTCTGAGAAGCTCTAATGACGGCGTACTCAACTTCCGCTACAGTAGTAAGGCCTGGGATAGTACCAACTTGTCAGCCTGTTCTAATTTCGTGGAAGTGGGTAAACTAAAGGGCGAAATCATCGTACAAGTTCGGTCATTAGCATGCTTGCGCACCTTACGCACCAGCTCGAGGACTTCATCCCATCTTCCCTCGCACCTCGCGTCCTCCAATTTATTCAGGTACTGAGCCGCCTTAATCGGGTTCTGCAACACGCACGGGGTCAGTGGCTAGCTAGCTAATGGATAGATGCCCCTGTCAAGAGAGCTGCAAACCGAACCTACACTCATCCTGGCAACTGGCTGTCCAGCTAGATCCTCCTAGATTCTGGACTGTCGCGTTATTGATCAATTGGAGTTTGCGAAACCATCTCCAGCATAGATACGGAGGTAGTAGGTCGTACGGCGAAGGCAAAGGAGACAGTAGAAAGAAGATGTGAAGTGTTAGCGAACTTCGCTGTAGCGTAGGTAGGAGGTAAGTGTCCATAAACTTAGTACCTGCCTACAGAATACCTACACCACACAAGAGGCGAGGTGAGTGGCAGAGGACCCCTGTAAATGCACCGACAGGGGCAGAGATCAGGGGGTCTCCGTGCGATGTCATCGTCTAAATTTCCAAAAACCTTGGTACGCTACATATATAATTAAATAGTACAACTCTTAAATTCGTAGTTCTTATTAATTGCACTTTTGTATATGTTTGGTAAATACCTATTTACCTAAGATACATAGCAGGATGTAAGAACTAAGCCCCACTAGAAAAGCATAAGTATCACTATATGCCGCTAACCCAGATAGGATAGGAAGAGACCCATAATTTTTTCCCTAGTGTATCCAGGTCGCAAGCAATATAGAAAATTCAAAAGCTCGAATCCGATAGATGAGATAGACATACCATTACTATTTACAAACAATTAGAGAATCTGGCTCTCTGATGTGCGGGTGTATATTGAATATGGTTGCATTCAAGAGCCAAATCCTGTGATATTACTCTTATGCATTTCTCAAAATTCAGTTTACCGGGGAGTTAGGACGTTGTCTCTCAGCATTATTCTTTCTCACTCATCCCGGATACAGTTTTGGTGAGAATTCACTTGGATCTTGACAGACGCAGTTTAGCTGCACCAGCCACATCACTTTCCCACGATGGCTCTTGTTTCTTTACCACCCGAGCTGCGGAGCCTCTGTCGCCGATTAACATCAGCCAAGGTTGAGCAATTACCATCTCTGTTACCAATCCTTCTTAAGGATGTAGCGCGTTGCCAGGGACCTCTCTCCCGGCCGTTAGAACCTAAGGCTTCGGAGAGCTCTCCCGAGGCCGCTCTACTGGTTCACACGCTGAAGACCCAGATAAACACCCTTCTCACCGGAAGGACTAGCCAAGGACATTTCGTCGGCGCGGCTTTGGTAAAGGCGGTTGTCGAAACTGGGGGTTGGGAGTGCCTTCGAGTATCTGACTCCTGGGTGAGAGGCCTGATTTCTATTATAAAGGTATGGTCCAAGACGCATGTGCAGCTTGAAGCAGACGGAAGAACTTACGCCAAGTAGAAGAAAAATCCTGTCGTCACCAAGGATCTATGTATTGTGACGCTCACAAAGATCTACACGTTGATGCACGAATACCCAACCCTAATGCGAGAGATAGTCACGCCTACCTTGCCTGACTTTGCGAACGCTTGCCTTCAGATACTTAAGCCTCCTGTTTCTAGTAAAGTAGGGAAAGCCCCCTATAGTCTTGTTGAAACCATTTTCGAGGCAATATCAACTTTAGTTCCACTTCACCCTACCACTCTTAGGCAGTTTTCTGCAAAGTTTAGGACTGAGATACGGCCTTTTTTGGTCCCGACTAGTACGGAGAATGTGTTAATCCCAAGCACGCTGCAAGCGAGCAGTCGACGTTTAGCGATTCGGCTTCATATGACGGCAGCGAAAGGTGGGGATTCTGCCGACTGGACTAGGCATGTTGAAGAGCTTGCCAAAACTCTGCATTCTACGGCCGATCAAGTCTTCCGTGCTATACAGGAAACTTGGGAGTCAACAAGTGGTTACAGATCCCAACCAGTCAACTTCAATGCCGAACCTCAAGGCGGTGGTGATGACCCAAGTCAGCTTCCTCGCTGGGTTGGTGTGCAGGCTGGAGGTGAGCGAATCATTGGTTTGCTTAACTTCATCGGAGAATATCTCCACTGCCACACTCGAGTCGCCATCACCGTCCCGCTCACCGTGTTAGTCGATATTACTTCTAGAATATCGTCAATTAGGCCGCCGTCGTCCGGCAGGGAGAAACATGATTCCGGAATGAACCCTGCAATTGGAAGAGAGGAACGAGATGAGCTGTTGACAGTGTTACCCGAAATCCAAGTTGCTGCAATAAAAATGCATATTGCATTGGTCCAGAGGCTAGGGAAAAACTACATCCCGCTAGCTCAGGAGAGTTTAGATCAGGCCCTACGGATTGTACAGTTCACGTATCGACTACCCCAGGCGCGGGCGGCCATTTTCATGTTGGTGAAGGAAATACTTCACCTGTGCGGACCAACTCTACCAAAATTTACCGTCGAAAGCCTTGGTCTTCTCATGAAATGTTGTTGTCGGGATCTATTAGGAGCAGCCGGGTATCTACCAAAACCAAAGCCGCAATCTTCCGCATTGCAAAATGGACAAAAGCCCAAAACAATATCCCAAAACGCGGATGCATTTCTCCCTGGTAAAGCACAGGACGATATGATATCTGTCTCTCTCAGCGCTGAACACCTTAGCGCGGCCGAGGCATTATTAACTACGCTTTTCAATCACTTGCCACAGCAACACATCCCCTCTTCGCTACGATCTCAGATGCTAAAGACAGCGATCCTCTGTCGCAACAGGGACGCACAGGTAGCCAGCATACTCCATCCGGCTCGAGACCGGAGCGGACGCACACCCCAAGTCATTTTACCCTACCTTACTCAGCAGTTTCCCCGGGACGAGAGCGTAGAGATTCTACGCTTCAACTTTCGGCCAATGGCTACCGGGCCGTCTGGCGAGTTTATGGAAGCAGACGACGCGATGGCCATGGATGAAGATGAACAAACCCAACCAGAGTCTAGGACGAATGGCTTCTCATTTGGCCAGGGATTCGACACCCAACACCCAAGCGCGTTCGCGGCCCCAGCGCCAGCCGCTCAGTTCAAAGCATCTAGTCCTATCCCCATGCGCAGTGCCGAGCCCGTCCAGACTCCTTTCCTCGCCCGTCCATTAGAAACACAGATCCAGTCCGTGTCGGAAACTACTGTCGTGGAACCACCCCATACATCAACAAGCTCTCTGAAGCGGAAAAACGAGGATGCGACTGCGGAAATCAGCCTTTCGAAACGGGTCGAGATCGAGGTCGAGGCCGCCACCTTTCCCACCTCTAGCAATACCAATAATAAGGCCCCCCCACCTGCGCCAGTCGACAGAGCGGATGGGGGCGAGAATGAGAGTAGTGACGATGAAAGCGTGCATCTAAACATGGAGCTCGATTCAGACGATGATGATGAAGACGAGGATGAGGACGAATGAAAAGGACCCTTGGGCCAACCCAAGGTGAGATGGTTTGCAGGCGTAGTCGTATCCCGGTATCGATCATTTGATGACCGGTGTGGTTGATGACAGGGAGGTTGAAGATGCAACCGTGGGGGCTATTACCACCCTGTAATTGCTATACTATATATATGTAACGAATAGGGAACCAGGTAGATTTTAATGTGAAAGCGCATATCTGTGCGTATTCTGTCTCGTCCGATCTAGCGCCATCATGAGCAACCTTGTAAGGTTGTCGTTGGTACCTGGTAACTGTCACCTAAATTGATGCCTATCTAGGTGAATGGTGAATCAGCGCTGTCTTAGCGGAAACATAAGATTCCACTTCACGGCCATCACGTTTCAGTTTATTTCAATGGGAGCGAGTTAATTATTCAGCTTATTAATTGGTTTAAAAATTCAGCGCAAATACAATATGTGGGTATAGCTAGTCGTCATCAGGCGCGCGGACCGTGACAGAAATCCAAGCATTTTCATGCAATCCGTGTGCCTCAGAAAAACCGGGTTACCAACCCACAGCTCTCTCTCTCCCCCTCTCGCAACCACATCTGTATCATACAACCGACTAGACGCGTATACAAACGCGTAGTCCAACATTGCTCCCAGGCCTATGGCGGTCCTCGGGATGCTCTGCTCTGCTCTCCAGATGCAATAGTTCGCCTTCATCGATTCGTCCAGTGAAACACAGCCGCCAACGCCTTTCTCATGCAGTGAATGCTAGTAACCTACTGTCAGTTGACAAAGTACAAGCCGTAAAATAAATAAAAAAAANCTCCGGCCCATGAACAACAATAGTAAAGTTGCGCCATGGTCAGTTTAATCACGGAGCCAGGCTCGGCGCTTTTCCTCCTTTTTCGCTCGTCGTTTCTCCTTGAAGTGCTTGAGCTCGGACCTGGTGGGTTTCTTGCCAGAGCGCTCGGCCTTCAAGCTACGTCCGTCGTGTGCGTTGGCAGCAGCGTCAACGTCGAAAAAGGCGTTCATCTGACGGCGGGACTTGGCCTCGTCGCTGTGGCGATCCGGGTTCTGGTCATCGCCTTGCCATCGGCCAGTGAAGCGGTTGAAGGAGCCTATAGCAGCATAGGCTGTAGCAGGGTCCATTACAGAAACCTCGGACTCCTCGTCGTCTTTATTGTTCTTNCGCATACCAAGCATTCGGGTCGTAGTCGCCGTGGATGGCAGGATTGTAGCCACCTACCGGCAGTTGTTCGTCTACAGGGAGCATGGGNAGGCATGGGAGGCATGGGAGGCACAGCAGTCGCGGGCGGAGTCTGGAGTTGAGTATTGGCATCGGCGGAGGTTTGAGGTTGAGATTGAGGTTGGGATTGGGGTTGAGAGGGCACGCGAGGATTTTCCCAAGTGGACTCGTTGGTAATGCGATTATGGAAAAACCAAGCCTGATGCGCCGGGTCCCAATGACAATCCCAGCCATCGTCTTGTTCTTGTTCTTGTGCGGAAGGTACGGGCTCGTCAGGAAGAGGTGGCGCACCGGAGGAATCGGGAGTGGGCTCTGCAGTTGAATCCTTGCCGGGAGCTGAAGTATTGTCAGATTCGGCGGCTGCCGGTTCTTGCGCGGGCGTGTCGCTAGAGTCAGGCTGTGGAGATTGAGCGTCATCGCTGTGGTTATCATGTTGCGCATTTCCATCGTCTTGTTGGGCAGATGTGTCAGGCTTCTGATGGCCAGTGACCTGGTCGGACACCTCAGCCTCGGGAGTGACTGGCTTCGATGTCATCATTGCGGAATAGCTAGAAGAAAGATTAACATGCAAGTCTACGTAGGCAAAGAAAATAGTCGGAGAAACACATGCTGGAGAAGAGTTGCAGGGCGAGAGATTCAACTTAAGGGGCCGTTGAAGTGCAGGAACTTCTGAGACACACCCAGGCTAGAGGCAGAAGGGGAGGTGGAGAGAGAGTGAGGCGATCGTGAAGGTCCCTTGCGCCGCTGTTGTACATTCCGGGGGAACTTGGCTTGGCCTTATCGCGCAGGTGTATGTAGCGTGCAGGGTGTAGCGTGAACATGCTATATGCGTAGGTACCTACTTAGGTAGGCGGCAGGTCCAGGTAACCTACCCCTTGGTGTTATCGATTATCGGTTATCGGCATATGGAAAAACTTCGGACCATATTTATGGAGTCGAGGAGCGAGGGGCTCCAGTTACAGCACGCATTAGGTAGGTACTTAACCTACGATAATAAGGAGGCATCTAGTCAAATCCCCCAAATTTCAAACTGAGAGCGGCTCACAATACAACCTCTCCATCCAGACCGGAAAGCGAAGACGATGTAATAATACTGGTTTGTGTGCGTCTGCACAATGCTGGGCTTGCAGATGAGGTTCCATCAGTGTCACCAGGACAGAATAACAATGAGAACCAACACAAAATCAGTAAAGGATACAGATGCACATCCAATTGACCTAACTACCATTCTCTTGGGTCCATCCTGAGGTCCATCTTGGGAACGGCGGCTTGGAATCTGAAAACCTAGTCTCAGATCCATGATCACCCTTTCATACATGAACCATGAATGAGCAGAGAAGCCTTTAATTCGGCTCGTGCCGTGCTCTCCTGATCGCCTGCCCCTGGACCTCGTTACCTAAACATTCGACTGAGGACCCTTTTTTTNACCTTCTGTCAGTTTCAGCTGTTTCAGGGGTGGCTTCGTCTGTCCCACTACCGTGTGCTGGGTCCGATATATGGGAGCCAATCGCAAAAGATGGTAGTTGGTCTCAGACATTCGGTTGCACTACCTAGCCCTACCTACAGTAGAGCAGCTTTCCGGGCCTAATCTATACGAGTCCTCTTCAAGCGAAGCAAGCTTTACTCTCTCATGTCCCCTCCCCATCTCTGTTCATATGGCACGAGGACTGACCCTGCATTACGGAATTCCTTGTCTCGATCTCATCACACAATGACGTGCATGTCATGGCAGTCTTGGTGGCTGTCTTCCCCCCAATCCCCGATATCCATTTGTCACCAGCAGGCTAATTAACGTCTAAATTGCAACTTTGTGGCTGGAGATCAGCATTACTTGAAAGGTCGAGACTTTGATCTCTGCCCAATGGGAATCTACTCCTGGACGTCGGTTAAACCCCGTACATAGGCTGTATTGATCTAGCCCTGTCCCAACAGCCACTGAAGACCGCGCCCAACTCGGCGCTGCAAGAGAGGTTGCCTCCCGTACATATTAGCTGACGTAGAAGCTAAATGTGTCCAGGACCAACCAGTCCCGATGGCAGCCAAAGGACCACAAATCGCACAGCCTTCATATCATAGGCTGTTCGTGTCCCTCTCCAATTCCATAAACAGTAACTACCTAGATTTAGACCCTGTTCTGCTTGTCAAACCGAAACTATTGCACCTATGCATCATGTATTGAATGTCATATAAGTTACTTGGTCGTCCTTCTTTGTCTTATGTATACCCCTGGTCCGCTCAGCTCTTCTATTTTTTCTTGTGGCTTTTGACACGTGCCATTACTACGGGATATTGAGCTCGAATTTTTTTTTTGGGCAAGAAACCTCTCTTGTTTTTAACATAGCGTCCCTCATCTGAATTGCAAGTGCTTCGCGCACTTTGGGCAATACCGATCTAAAGAGGCTGCAGGGGGGTTAGCCAATCGAACAACTCGGCCCAAAATGGCTAACCTATCCCTACAAACATTCCTCCTCCTTATTCTTCAGGTTTTGAGTGAAGTTGCCTGTTTGGAAGAAGTCAGCGACCGGCAATGTGACTGCTACGTGACGAACGAAACCAGCCGAAACTATTTTACAACACACAGTTTCTTCGACTTCCGGGCACTTACGCAATATGCGAAAGTCCCTCCACCCATCACAGATCCGTATGACAGTAGCGAAGCCGATGAAACGAGCGACTATTTTCTAGACAATGACTGGACCGAGGTCTGGGGTATCCAGCGCTGGAATAACAGCGATTCAGTTGACTCGGGGGATGCGCCGGTACTCCTAGTCAATTCCCCCAACAATGTGTATATCGAGGAGAATACAGATGAGAATGCCTCATCTGACACCTTTTTAACAATGAGGACAATGAGATTTGAGGACTATCAGTCAACAGCCGAGTTCGAGTCAATTTCGAAAGCGTACCATTTTCTCTCTGTTCGAATGCTTGCTAGGACAGTTGGCGCACCTGGCGCGATAACGGCCATGTTCACGTACAGAGATGGCGGTGATCCTACGCAGCTAACGTCAGTCCAAGAATCTGATCTAGAGATCCGTACCATGGATCCCAAGGACAAAGTCCAATACACGAATCAACCTTCGTACAATACGAAAGGTTACGACATCCCACAATCTACTCGAAATGCGACAACTCCAGTACAGGCGGACTGGACACAGTGGTCTGTCCATCGGATGGATTGGACTCCAAAGAATACAACCTGGTATATCGACGGACAACAAGCTGCCTCAATCGCGTTCCAAGTTCCCCGTGACCCTAGTCAGGTCATTTTCAACGCATGGTCAGATGGCGGCGAGTGGTCAGGGAATATGACCGTTGGTGGCGAAGCATATCTCCAAATACAATGGATTGAGATCGTCTTCAATTCAACAGGCGATGCGAAGACAACCGATAAACGTAATGATGATACGACGACGTCTCTAGCGAATGTAAAAAGGGATGATCAGGGCTGCCAAAATATATGCAGCATTGATGACACGCCAACAACCGGGAGGCCAGTGTTAGTTCAAGGCGCTGCCTCCAGAATATCGGATCATATTCTAGGTCTTAGCATGACTTATATTTGGATACCCCTATTACTAGCAACTTTTCTTATCTAAAGGCGCGAGTCTCGGGTTTCGTCGGATAGAATATCTTGCAGAGCGTACATATACGTGAGGATATATGATGATAGATCAAAATAGCAGCGCCCGTGCCGGATGATATCAACTTGTTCAAAAGGATGCAGACCAATGTTAGCTACGCCTTATTCTCACACTACTTATGTATATTTCAGTATCTGATTCATCGCTTCCGCTCCCCAACTTGCACTCATCGGTCACAATGTAGACTGAGTTGGACATTTCCCCCCTCTCTGGCTTTTAAAGTTCTATGTTCATAAGGTTAACATTAGGGGCATCGAGAGCCCGCGCCGTCTAACTTCGATGGATTATCGACTCTTTCGCATTTGTCACCAACTCGTCTTAATACGATTTATCATGCTCTTGAATCCCCATAACGAGTTGGAATGCGCTTCTCCCCCCTCTTCACCTAGAGATACACCGAGAACCCGCGTATCGGGCTCGTAACGAAGTTAAGCATGCTTCAACTCACACATCGGCTGTCACAAGCATTCCAATCCAATTGGCCTTGCTAGGTAACTACTACATAATTCAAGTCAGGGCTTCCTAACCATCTAGCTAAGAGCATCACTATTGGCCAACTCTATAGCTCTTAGAGCAACTTTTATCGGCAGCACGCACGCAGGCTTACGATTTCAGTTACGAATTCTCGTAGAAAAATACGCAGTTACACGACGGAAAAGCTACCTAGAGTAAAGCACACGGAGAGAGCCTGTGAGTAAGCTGGCTAATAACTCCCCAAGTCGAACTGTATACGCAACCTTGACCCTAATTCTTGCCAGCCGCCTCCCCAGCCAAGATCTGCTCCCAGATATCATCATACGTCTTGGCGACCTTAGCCACCGCCGGCCTGTCATGAAGGCGCTTCATCCAAGCCGTGTAATGAGCCCACTGCGTAGTGTCCACGTCCTTCGCCATGAGCGAGCCCTTCCCCACAGACTTAAAATAGGGGATCAACATCAAATCAGCATATGTGACCTTGTCACCGACCAGGAAGTCGGTGCCGTTCTTGGCGAGGTGTCCATCGACAACCCCGATCACGCGCTTGACCTCGTTCGTGTATCGCTCGATGGCTGATGGAATCCTTTCCGCATGGTGTTTCTCGAACCAGCCGAGCTGTCCGAAGTATGGCCCCTGTCCGCTGACTTGGAAGTACTGCCAACTGCGCGTCGCGTTCTTTTCCTTTAACGTGGTGTAATGGATCTTGGCGTCTTTGTCGTATTCTTCAATTAGATAGTCGACGATGGCGCCGGACTTAGAAAAACTAGTTAACCTTAAGGTATCACGGTGACCTGTTGTCAGGGACTGGGGGGGNTTACTTACCTCCCAGATAACCATGTCCTTATTCGGATCGACCAGGGTAGGTACACGACCATTCGGGTTCAAGTTCGTATACGGCTCCTTTTTCAGGTCTGTCATGGGGATAGACTCGAACTTCCAAGGAAGACCGAGCTCCTCGAGCACGAATGCCACCTTATAAGGGTTTGGCGCAGGGCCAGATGAATAGACAATTAGAGGCTGTAAGTCTGACATATTGCGTGTACTTGAAGGAATCGTAGAAAATTACGTGTAGCTCCTAGCCTTGTATATAACGATGTAATTCGTAGCAACCTCGTAGTGTCAATGACTGTATCCTCCATACGATACATAGGTGGTTGAGAAAAATGAGGAACGAGAACACAATTTATATTCCATCGATATTAGGCAACTGAAAGCGATCGCCCATCGTTGCCGAATGATTGTATAATCAATATCACTCAGGTCATATTCTTGGTCAGCCGTCATCCGTGTCCGGACCACCAAATCCGACGTCGACCCGTAACAAGCGCCAAGAAACGGGAAGCCGGACGATCGCGACCCTGGAGATACGGCATTCGGACCAAACGGACCAAGAGCGACTAGGCCCAAAAAGGCAGACTTCGTTCCGGCGGTCATCTATGGTCCGAGGTTGTCGTCTGTCTGTGTGATCTCTTGACAATAAACCACAACAAAAGATACTAATGTGATCATAATTCAATTCGAATTACCTCCTCCTTGTTGTATCATTGTAATCAATGGCTAACCCGAACCTTCTAGCTCATACGAGTGAAGATGATCCCGCAAACTCACCAGTAAGCCCGTGGAGCTGCTTCCCCNTGTAGACGGCGGAAGATCCGCTGTGACCGGCGATACCCGTGCTCTCATTGCTTGAAGGGTGACCTCGCCTGCGGATTTCCGGTATCTGGGCGCACTCCGACGAGAAGACACGATCTTCCATCTTTCACTTCTCGGAAAGAGAAGCAAGATGATCTTCTCGGCCGGCTCCGTAGGCTCGAAGGGTCGTCGCGAAGCTAGGCACAGAGCTCGACGGCACTCACCAGAGCCGTGAAGGCTCATCACGCGAGGGCCTCCGGGCCCGGAACCTAGAGATGAGACTAGACGGTGAACTACAAACTAATAGGCACCAGACGACGGACACGGACACAGATACGGACCTAGCTCATGTCACTCGCGAGCTGGGGACACTGGTGACGCACGATAATGAAAGTATATACATCGGCAACTGGCTATGGGGTGTTATTTGCGACGAGGTAATTTTCTAGAATTGCCGATGCTATAATAATGAAGCAGTGAACTAACACTAAAGAAGGTGAAGCATATCCGGCAGGCCGTCGAAGAAAGCGGGGTTGAATCGGAGTCGCTCGAAAAGAGGATTCTCGGACCCTCGATTCAGGGAGTGCCTTTCTTTTGGAGGCCTGAGAGTGCGTCCTCTGATACCCCACAGCCACTACCGTCACAGGTCTCTTATATCTGGGAGATATTTGTTGAAAACATCGACCCATTCATCAAGGTCCTGCATGTGCCTAGTATCAGTAAGGCAATCAAGGAAGCAAAAGGTGAGTCCTGCTTAATTAAATCACCCTATAATTCAAAACACCCTTATGGATGTTCCAGGTATGTATTTATGTCCGTAGGGTTGCTGATTAGGTCAATGGCTGCACAGGAAAGTTCAGCCAGATGGCCCGGGGAATGGAGGCTTTGATGTTCGCTATTTCCCTTGCTGCTGTCACTTCACTCCGAGAGGATGAGGTGAGTTACAATCTCGGTGTATTGTTTGGCCACTTGCCTAACTCTTACTCCCAGGTAGAAGAAAACTTTGGCGAAGACAGGCAGACGCTCCTCGCCAGACTTAGGCTAGGCACAGAGCAGGCACTCTCTAGGGCTGGAGTTCTTAACACGACCGACATCAGCACTGTCCAGGCGTTCATCATATATCTAGAGATAGTCAAGCAGAACGACGGGCAAAGGGCTACCTGGACACTAGCTGGGCTGCTCATACGGATAGCGTTCGGAATGGGATTACACAGGGACGGATCCCACTTCTCCAACGTTTCCGTTTTCGATGCCGAAATTAGAAGACGAGTATGGTATCATATATGTCTCCTCGACTGGCATGTAGGAGACTGTCAAGTGTTCAACGTCGGTATAACAGAGAAGCTGTTCGACACTAAACAGCCATCGAACTTGAATGACGCCGATATCACACCGAATATGGCTTCCTTGCCGGAGCCCCAAAACCGATACACCGACTGCACATTCTGCATCGTGCGGTGTAAGATGTGGCACTTTGCACGTGGTTTTAGGCCCTCTATTTCCATTGAGCCTTCATCGAACGAAGCCAACGCAGCCCATCAACTGGAGCTCTTAACAGAAATAAGGAAAAGCATGGCCAAGGACTTGGAACAGTATCTAAAGCCGGCAGAAAACTCGTTGCACCTCCTGATACAGAGCGTGGTCGCCCTAGAATTGTCCAGATACGACCAGGTTATCCACGTCGCGAATAATTTTCAGCCATCTCGCAAGGAACACCGTCCCCATAAACCCTTCGCGCTGTCCATGACCAGCCTCGACCATATTTTCCATCTAGCAGAGCAGCCCTCGACTTCGCAATGGGGCTGGTACCTCTATAGCTGCATCCAATGGCACACGATGAGTACCATACTCGTAGGCCTGTCCACGAGCCCCTGGGGCCCGGTGAGCGAGATGGCATGGAATTTATCCAAGAAGGCGTTCGTGCAATTGTCCGAAGGGACATATCGGGACCCTATGAGGCAGCCTTTGCCGGACCTTATGAAGGCAGTCGCCCAGCACCGCCAACTGCAAATCCAAAAGCTACGAGCGAACCCTACATGGGCGGAAAGGTTAGCCAAAGTTAAGACCACGTCGGTTCCAATGTCGCCCATCCGCAATTTCTCGGACGGACTAGAAGTTTTCGATACTTCCACCGCCGAAGAGCGCCTTTCGCTGGAGATGACCATAGCAGATAGTCAGTCCAAGGATCCAGATGTGGCCAGCCCAGGGCCAAGCCAGACGTTGGGAAGAAGCGCGAAAGGGGATATGTGGATAGACCTTACGTCGTCGTTTATTGGGACTAACCAGACTGATGATATTTTTCTCGCGCCGCATAGTGCACGGGGTTATGAGGACTTGGGACGGCTTTCGGGGTTAATTCCCGATGGCAATCAGTACGAGAGTATACGGCATACGCAAAACCCTCGGGAGTCGGGAACTTATTCTTACGCATTCGGCGATGATGGAAGGATGTGGTGGCTGGATTGGGACGAAATTCTTAGAACGGAAGGTATGCCGTGAAGACATTTTAATTGCCTGGAAGTGTTCAAGAATGAGAAGAACCTTGGTTAAAAAAAAGAAGAAGAAGAGAAGAAGAAAATCGTCGCCATTTAATTTCTCTTCGCATAAATTAAACTAATAACAAGAGCCACGGGTGTACATTTATTTGGCTTATTTGTAATCACCTCATAAAAACATGGTTATCTACCGATAGCGCTAGAATGTAGTCGTAAGGAACACGAAGAGAAATCATTGTAATCATTTTTGGATCCTAAGAACTCTAGTCCTAAAGGCTTTCTCCATACCAACTATTCAACATTGGTATGCAATATCAAAACTCCGCAGGTACCAATAACGATGGCACTCCTCGACAGGAGGACATAGCAGAAACCTTCTACTACAATATATTTAATAGCTTAGAAAATCTCCGATCGTGAAACTTAAAATCGTGATAATAGATGAATCATCTGAAGTCTGAAGGGTGAAACATGACACTGGGGCCTGCTAGGTGGACTTGGGGGTGACCAAGGCCGTACGGATATGCGCCAGAGTGATGATTTATAGCCGCTGGTACATGGGAATTGTTTTGCCAGCAGTCCCAGAGGGTATCCAGATCGAATTCTGAATCCCCATTCAGCGTATCAACACCCGGCGCCATCCCAGCAGCGGTTGTCATCCCGCTACTTAGAGATACACTTCCCTCTGGGCTCGGCTGCTGCATACTGGAGGGTATCATTGAGATTGACGGCAGTGATGGTGGTACTGTGGCGGCTAAGGCTATCTCATCACTGGAAGTTGACACCGTAGCTACAGGAACTGTTTCGCGATTCCCCGACTGGAAGAAATTACCTACTGGATCAAAGCCAGTGGTATGAGAGAGAGTTGCTAGCGTCCGGGTTTTTCGACCTGATATGTATGGTCTTTTGTCCGCTGATGTCCGTTGTTCGTTTGCTCTATCGAAGCTTTCTACAATGTACGAAACTCGCTCCGCCTGCTTATCATTTTGGGAGCAGAATCTCAGAATCGATATTGCGCTGTCAATGGACTTCCGGGCATCTGGATTATGATAAAGTGACGCGAACTCGTTACTCAGCACAATTAGTGCAGCAGCAAAGACACAGTGTCTGCTTCCCATTAGCTATTGTGACAAGATTATCGTAGCGCTACTTACATAACGAATGGATTGCACTGCGGTAGGTAATTGTCATCGAGAACGGCTTGGGTGAGGAGTAAAATAAGCTGTGATGCCTCGACACAGGTTTGAGCGAAAGTCTCCATTTTGTAGGTAAGGCGCGATAGTTTGGACTGGTTCGGCATTAAAACTGCTGCGCTTTTGTTGAGCAAGCAAAGGAAATACGGTCTCGTTAATAGCATGACGGAGTAGCAGTGGAGAACATTGGCGTGCAAGATCGCAATGCCTTCTGTAGGATCCATTGGCTCACTTATCAGCCGCTTCCAGTCAAGAGATCGTGGTAACTCCCTATGCCAAGTTCCCAGGTGGGCCGCAAGTTCCTGGCCCACAACGGTTGATATCTTCCTCTTGGAGTACACACGTTTAAGAGTCATCCCTATGACTTGACAAGTTGTGACCGTGGCTTCGAGAGCTGCTAGGTGCGTTGCCTTGGCGCTCGTGGTGATTGGGGAGCTAGCGGTAATCTTCGGGTCCTCAAAGGTGCTGTTGGAGCAGTCCTCTTCCGATATAGCGGTCGGTCGACCTAAGCATGCCGAGATAAATCGATCAAGAACAAACAGTGTCCTCCACAAGTTTTTGCGCACTGAGCACTCTTCAGGTTGGAATAGTTCCATGCTCTCCTCTCTATGGAGCCCTAAGGCATAAGCAGTACGTACTGCCATCCCTAACCGGCGATGTTAGATATAAGAGCAGCCACAAAAACAAAGCAGCTTATTTCGCAGCACGAAATATTGCTCAATGACGGGATCTCTCACCGTAGTAAGCGTAAGCGGCATTTCGCTTGGAGATTGCTAGCATATAAATGGACATCAGGAGAAGAGCTTGGATGGACCAGAAGTCAGCGTCTTCAAAACCAGATACTGGATCAGCGAGACTTTTAGCGCTGCGGAAGAATGATTCTGCCCGATTAGTTCTCTCAGAGCGAAGCTTATCGATCACCGCAGCCTCATCGCTTCCAGGGAAAGGGGCAGCCATGACTAAACCAATAGCGAATACTAAGTAAAGCAAGCACAGAAGAGACGGAGAAACACAAAGCGGGTCCTTATAGCACTCGTCTACAGACTTCAGGAAAGCGTGCTTGTTGAAGACTTCAATGACGCCTGCGGTCTGCGATCATAAGCTCACTGTCTCTCACATGATGGATGAAAACGTACATTCGTAAAGAAGGAACTTATTAGGATATTCGCGGTTCGCTGATCGGGCAAGACCCCAGTTGGCCTCGATTCGGGAGGTAGTGAAATGGCATTCTCCATTATCATATGTCGACGAGGATCTATAGTGAAATCGGAAGGCCCAGATATATTTTCCACGATCATGCGGATCCATTGCAGGTATGAAAGAGTAGCAGAGTCGCCAATATAAACTGCAAGTTACGTCAGCCCCCGTGCCATAGTATGATAATCGTTAGAAGAGGAATATGCTATTATTTGACAAGACCATCGTCCCTACAAAACGTAAAGAGGCCTATGCTGTAGGCAACGGAAAGTTGCCCTAGATTAAGATTGTTTGAGGAATGTGCCCAAAGGATGCTCACGTACGAAGTCTCCCTGTAGAGTCCTGAAGCATTCGATTCTGCGGGTAGACCTCGGCCTCTTCAGCAGTTATACTAGCGTTACTAAGCTTGGAGCGGTTTTCCAAATCGCCATCATTCTCGCCTAAAAGTGGACGAGCCATCCCGTTCTGCTGGTGCTCGGATTTTGTCATCACGGCCCTGCCGATATTGATCTCTCTAGAGTCGCTAAGATGATTCCACGGCATTAAGGAGGAGTTTCTCGTATTGAATTGTCCGCCCTGAATGGAAGGCTTCAACATATTTGGCGGACCGTCCACATGGCGGCGCTTGGTAGGGGGGCTGTCTTGCGGACCAGCGGACTCTGTGTTGCTGGGCGTATATTGGCAATCAAGCTGTCGCTTTGTACATGTGTTACATGGCCTCAAACCGTTGCACTATTCAATTTCAATTAGTTGGTTGAAAAGATCACAGCATATGATCCCATGGCAGAGAACCACGGTGGCCGCGAAATTCCGGTAGTCATCAGCTACTTAGTACATAGAAGCTGGTCGGACAGAGCAAGCCACGAGAAAGAGGGTGACATACCCCATTCCCTGGTTTCCCGGATACTATCCGAGCAATTAATAACACTTGCAATCCAAGTGAAGGTGCGCACAACTCATTGCTCTATTTTGTGTACCGCTGCGAGGATTCGGCTTGGGGGGATAGCAATGGTCGAAGAGGAGCCAAATTTACGCAAAAGGGGGAGCTAAAAGAACTAAATAAATGACGACTGACCTTCTGTTTTCTGCGTTTACACGAGTCGCACGCCTGAGCAGTACGCTGCCTTTTATCTGGGTCAACCTTAGGCCGAGTCATAGTGATTAGGAAGTCAGGTCACATCCGCCATCCGATCACGAGCTACGAAGTAGCGGGATCCTAGTCGAACAGTGTCTTGATGAGGATTCGGAGCCGCGCTGATTTAACGGGATTGCAAATTGATCGGTCTCGGATGCGGATAAGAGAAACCATTCAGCCCTATCGGGACCCAGATGGGGCATAGGGCTTGAGAGATCTCACGGGAGAGATGTACTTGGGTGAAATAATAGTTTTCTCGGCCTAGTATAATTATCGGCGTGCATGCAGCGTCGGCAGCGGATCCTGTAGTGTAGACGGGTGACCATAATATATCGGGATGAGAGAAGTGAAGAGTATTTCTAAACGTGAGCTAGATCTAGGTGGTAAACCCGGCGCTGAACGGGGCACCAAACGCCGAAGGCGCGCGCCAACGATCCAACAGTGGGAATATCAACTTTTCTTTGCCCCAGAATGGGCGTCCGAAATAGAAGAGACAAGATGGGGGTAGGTACTGGGATCGACAACCTGTGCCGGAAAGGGGAAGGCAGTAAAGAAGAGGAACACCGATACAAGCCAAGATCGAGGGTGGAATGCAAGGGCAGAGATTCGGGGAGGTCAAGGGGACCCTGGTCTAGATTGCGTTCGACTGCCCATCATGACTGATGTGACGAGAGAATTTATTAGGCGATAGATGACACAGGGCTAATGGCTAGTTGGGAACGACCATGATTGGGCAATGTGGTCGCGGATCAATCAACTGAGACTCCCGTTCTTGGTCGGGATGGCGGTCTAGTGGCGCCGGGCTCGCAGAGGGCGAAACGAAAAGAAAGGAAGGCAGAAATCAGGCGTAGTAATAGGTTAACATTGTCATCTCAACCTGACTCCCGGTACTAACGTGTGTATACCTTGGCCCAGCATGTTAACGAGTAAATTCGATGAGGCATGATATGAGCTAGTAAGCGAAGCACAGCACAGCATAGCACACGCAGAACACGCCGAACAACACGACATAGCAACAGAAACAGAAACAGCAAAAACGGCAGCAAAAGCAGGAGCACGAGACAACACATCGAGGCAAGACGCGGCAGGATACAGCAGGATACGGCACGGCACGGCACTAAGCACTACACGACACCACGCAGGACTCGCTCACTTGCTAAAGAAAAAGCCCGACGGCGTATCGAGGAACAGGCAGCCTGGAGTATAGGGATGGAGGAATGAAGGGATGGATGGCAGAGCAAGGCATGTTTGCTGTAGGGGTCAAGCGGCATGTGTGGATGCAGCTTCAAGGTCGGAGGCGCATGTTGACGTCTGTACTCACATGCATCGACCATTAGTAGGCAGACAGGTTCGATGCACGGTTTCTTGTCAACCGAAGAAAAACAAAAATACCAGAGACAGAAAAAGAAGACGAGTTTCCTATAGCAGAGTGCTGCATGCGGATACCGCCAGGTATAGAAAATACCTGGCATAAGTATCGTAGCACAGTTGACCCGGGTAAACCAGTAGGGACATGGAAGGCATGGAAGACATGATGGATATGATTGCTCATATAGTACCCAGATTCTCTGGTCAGTGGTAGGTCGCACCGCGGGAAGCGGCCGACTTACTTGCTTGCTCGACTGAACGAAGTGCCAGGCCAGCTATATGTCATATGTAAGAGTACCTTAAGCACCTACCATACCTACATCATGTATGTTAGGTATGTAGGTAGATTAGGTATCTCGGAGAAATGTACCTCGTATATATATTTATATTTATATACCTGCCTGGCGCCTTTTGCGGACGAACATCTGTAATGCAAAAGGCACGAGATTAGCAAACGACAATGGAATACGTAGACATTGGAGTCCGATTGGCCAATACGCTCTCACCGGTTGTAGTTGAGTTCTTTCGACCGTGGTGGTCGCTATAGAATCATGGATCGACTTGTATGCATGTCGATGTGCGTGCTGAAGTGTATCAGCCTGCATTCACCATTCACCATTCACCATTCACGCATCCTCGGTGGCCCAGGTACTTCTGAACTCGGTAATAGGTGGGGTGCTAGGTAGGATGCGAGGTAGGATGAGAAGAAAAAGAAGGTGGTGGCGTATTCCGCATGTAGGTAGCGATGTAGATGTACGATGACGGAGCGAGGTGGTTGCGGTTCGAGATGCATGTAGGAGGGTGGTAAGAGGACCCTGGGGCTGTTTGGGGATGGTTACCTTTGGCACTACCCTACACAGGTACCTATCTAGTAGGTACTGTAGGTACCTGTAGATAATAGCTGCTGCTGCTACCTTAGGTACTGCTGCTACTGCTGCTGAATGTTGGATGTTGGATACTGGATACAGAATACCTACGCCGGGCTATGCAGGTATGTACCTCCTATATCCAAGTTCGCGCGATGTTTCGTATTGTCCTGTCAGTAGATGCAGCCACGAATACCTCCACCATGCAGCCTGGACAGGTATCAGAGCCTCTGTACCTTGCCGTCCCCTCCACTTAGGGATCATCCACTAATGTATCTCATCTAAGGCACAACGACAGGTCGCAGTGTGTAAGTGCCGGGGTGGGTGGTTCCAGGTTTCGCCGTGGCTCTAGGTAGCCGTAGCTCCCGGCCTTTTGTATTGTAGGTACTGCTAATAAGACCTGACGTGGAGTAACTAGGATACTTGGTACTCGCCCTCGCCCAATGGAGAGAGCTATCCACATTTTGCGGCTCGTTTCACCCTTTCCTCGTGACCTCCATATCGTCCATTTGTCCATTGCGATCCTTTCCAGTAATACCAGTAATACCTCGAAGTGCGTACATGTATTGCATGCTTGCTTTACACACAACCCATCACCCACAACCCACAACACACCGCCCACAGATCCCCAGAGTAATGGCGAACCAAGATATCATATGCCCATCATCTACAATGCCCCCCTGACTTCTAACCATGCTTAGAACTATTATCTAGCCTTTTCCCGCGTTAATCAATCCCATGGAGTGAGAACTCATATATACTGGCCAGCCTGCTGTACTATGTTTCACAGATTCACGCACAATCTGCAATGGAGGAGAGAACAGCCACCGCGTCGCTATCCCTCCGGATAATGCACCCGGCTAGTGGCTGCTCAGAGGACAGAGGTGGCGGCCGCAGTATACTGCCATGAATAAATATCGAGATGATTCTGGTGTTTCGTTGCTGGGCTTCATCTGCCTGATATATTAATTTTTTTTATTTTCATTTTTTACACCCTCCAACAACTTACCTCCATTGTATTGCTTTTAGCTTATATCAAGGAGCATGGGGGCCCTGAGCCGACAGCTTCGAACTGCTCTCGCCGATCCCTTTTTTCGGTAATCTGTCGGCAATCTGGCTTTTTCGTGATATCGAAATGACATCTCCTTAGAGATATCCTCCCCTTTCTGCTCCCCTCCCAACGCCAACATCAGCTTGACAATAAGTGGAGTACCCAGTTTGCTCCATGGCGGTAAGCACGGCGTGTAATGTCTACTTGTCAACCCCCTTTCGGTCCGTAGGAAGGGCACCTCGCTTATTATCATTTGCCCCAATTTCTCAACTAATTATTAATATTCCCTTATGACGCACTAGGCTGAAGCCCTTACCTATTAGCTGAGCAGAACCTAGGCAGGGTAAGAGATTTTCGTCATCCCTTGGCCACGTGATACTACGGCACATGATATAAGACATTACTAGTTCGTAGGCGACCACCTTATCTCACCCTCCCTCCGCATTGCTGGCTGCACTACACGCACTAGACTAACATACCAATGCTACCGAGACTTTTTGCATAATCTCTAGCTCGCCCACTAGAGAGAGGCTGTGCGACGTGTCCAGGGATGGGCACTTTGTGTTTTGGCTTGGACTACCTAAGATGAGCCTCCTTAGCTTCGTGACATTCGCCCAAGATGCCTATTGCTCTGGTTAGCGAGAGGATGTATCACCAACCAGCTGACTCGGATGTAAATTTTTTTGTTTGCACATCCGAAACAAAAAAAAAATACACTTCCGAGTTGCCAGCGGTGAATACACGTACGCATGTCAAGATCATGCGTTGCCTTACGCAGAGCCGAGCTCTGGCTATCAAAATATCGGTGGTATTGGGTGGCGTTGTGTCTTTGCTTTGGTGTGAATGCTAGCCTTTAAAGGCAGCTTGGTGGCGTACCTTGAAGCCATCCCCGATCGTCCACATTCTCTAGGTATATCTTTTTAAGGGTATTTATTAAATCATCGCCATATCTTCAGTTAACATGGCCATCGGTCAACAGCTGCCAGATTCAGCCCCTATCTCTGGGAAGGTTTCTTATTCTGTGGGTGAAAATGCCCGCCATGCTCTAGAAATCCTGTTCCGGGCTTCTGAGCCGGAGCTGCCGGCGGCACTCTCCCGTCATGTTCAAGATGTAGTGTTTAACAGCAGCTCTACTATCGGGGATTCGGTTTGTCTACCCTGCCCCTTGCGCCAGCAGGAGGCCTGCGCGGCACTTAAGGCGCTCGAAGGATGCGCAGTGGCTGCCATCACAGATCTCCAGCGCAAAGCGTGTCACAGAGAGATCAAGATACATCTCGAACGAGTGACTTGTTTTTTAATGTCTGCCTACATTACGACTCTCGATGGCCTTGATAAATCTAACCCAAAAATCCGCCACAGGCTGCCTGGTTTGTCCCCCTCTCTCTTCGTTCCCGGTGATGCGTATTAATCCGATGTGTGCAGATACCGACCTTCACAATGCCCAGTCAATCATATACCGCAGATTGTCTGCGGGATTATATGAAACGCGGAATCCGGGCGTATTCTACCATATTCACGGGTCTCTGGAGGCGAGCACAACGCTTAGCATGATCGGCCTGCCTCCATTCATCCCCGGTTTAACCGACTATAATCAATGTATCAAGACCATAGAAAGTGCGGTCAAGCGGTTTTCTGCGGCAGAGCTAGAGTTGCTAAATCAGCGCTTCCAACAAGCCGGGACGGCTGTGCTTACACAAGAACAGTACGGGGAGTCCCCCCACGGTCGCATATTACACTCGCTCCCCCCCTTTTACTGTGCGACCTCTTGAGCTATCCACACAGCCAGTCCCGTTCGTAGAATCAGAGGACGAAGTGGACCGGCTCCAGTGTCTTCGTGGCATACGTGTCATCGAACTGTGTCGTGTGATCGCTGGCCCGACAATTGGCAGGTCACTCGCAGCGCACGGCGCCTCAGTGCTGAAGGTTACCTCGTCTCAGCTTCCAGACGTACCATTCTTTCAGCTCGACGTGAATGCCGGAAAACATACGACGTCGCTTCACCTCAAAGACCCCGCTGACCGTGCGACTTTCGATGCTCTTCTTGAG
>JAPUUL010000141.1:0-27192 GCA_029590625.1 Lasiodiplodia mahajangana | reverse complement strand
TTCTGTAGCCAAGGAATACATACGTTAGTCTTGCATCTCAATATGTAATAGATAGTTCCTCCAACGTTGGGACGCGTTGGGGGCGGGAAACCCAGGCATGAGCAAATATGTCACGAGCGGAGGCATGCGGACGGAAGGCACACAAGGTACACGTACTTAGCGGCGTGGCCCTCTCTTAAGAAGAGGGTGTTGATCTGTGATCGCAAGTCGGCATCTTGTGTGGCTGGTGTGTAATTCGCGGCTGATGCCGGCACCTTAGCCGGCGTTGATGGTGGATGCGACATGGCGACAGCCGTTCTCTAGGGTATTAATCGGATAAAGGAGGCGGAATGAATCCCTCCAGCGGCCGTCTAAGCGATGATCAACTACAGGGGAAAGGGTTCGGCTTATCGCCGCGAGTCGGGCCAGATGGATTAGATGCCAGTGCAACTCTTATCATCGCCACGCCAGGCCGGACGCGTTTGTTTATTCGCGAAGCAAAGAACGTACAGTGTCCCGCTAGAAGAAATTATGGAGTTGCAAGTAACCAATAGCCTCGGAGGCAGCGGTGTAAATTAGAGCTACGAAAGGGGGGCAGAGCAATTGGGCTCAACAACGTCGTCGGAGACGGTTTAGGCAGTGTGGTAGAGACGAGGCTGAGAATGTGGAAAGTTTGAAAAATGGCGAGGCTGAACGGGAAACCACCGTGGGGCAGCATATCCCCTACCTAGCGCATTTTAGACCGCCTTAGGGTGGTTAGATCCTATTCATAGTGCCTAGACCGTACATGGTAGCCTGTATTTAGGGGTCTTCCCAGGTCTTACCGATTCAAGCTATGCCATAATCGGGATAGTGTGGGGCTTCTTGGCTCCCTAGAGCTACCGAACTCCCTACCCAGGCAAGACCCAGGTAGGGATAGCGAGATATACTTCAGGTAGCAACGGTAATGATGACGTTCAAAAGTACACACCTACCTCAGGTAGGTTACTCTACAACTCCTTACTGTCAACCGAAGTCTCTCTTTACCCCCAAAGATTCCAATACCTACTTCTACATCCCATTACATACCTAGGTACCGCATGAGTACATGTGGTGGTATACGTTGGCTTTTACCTAGAAAGGAAAAAGTCGAGAGTGAGGAAAGCCATCGACGTTTTCTTGAGTTTGTTGTTCCTGCAGTAATGCTGCGTGGCATAAGCAAGGAGAGAGAGAGAGAGAGAAAGAAAAGGAGAAATGGGATAAGAAAAGAATGGAGAAGGTGGGAAGGAGAAGAGAAAAGAGAAAAGAAGAGGAAAATGAAGCTCGTTAACCATCGTCAGGTTCTAGAAATATATTTCTTCTTAACTTTCAACTTAGGACCACAACCACTTTTTATTCATTCTCCCGGATAATAAATGAAGCATCACAGCAGGATGGGATGTTCCCCTCCTCCCCCATCTCTCCATTTCTCTCCATGTGTCGTTTCTCCGATTCTCACACGCATGGCAAATCGCGGATATCAGCTCAGCTCGACCGTCATGCATTGCCAACACCCCTGGATCTTAGATGACCGCCCGCCCGTCCGCCGCGCCCTCGACTACCGACCACCGATGCAGAAGGAGATAAGACCGCTTCGATTGCTAATCGTAATCAACGCCCATCTGACATAAGCACTCTCACCTTCTTCAACGGTTTTCCCTTCGTCAACCTACCGGTAGTGTTATGCATGCGCTCCTATGTCGTGCATGAAAAGCCATCTCACACCGGCATATCCGCCGCGTAGGCGTTATGGGGGTGGAGGAGGGGGGAGTGCTTGCTGCTGCTGATGGTGATGATGATGATGATGATTGATGGCTTCGGCGCACTACACGGGGAACTTTTTTATTCATTCATGCTGCTGTTGGTTTTGGTTTGGCTTCGTCTCATCCTACGTGCCAGCTTCATCACACACACACGCACACAAACACATGCGGCAATTGTCCCTCCCCTTCACTTCCCCCCCNTTTCCCCCTCCCCCTCCCTCCTCTCTCTTCCTCCCCTTCCCCGAAGGATGGGCAATTGTTACTTAGCCCAATGCTGTAAGTATCGTCTGTCGGCTCGTGCCTGACACAGTTGCCGCGGTTGGCGATTGATTGGCCTGTTTTTGTGGATGGATGTGCGGTGCGCCCTGCATACCATGTATCTCAACCCTGGAGGGCAAACTGCGCAGTCTGACACAACCAGACTTCTGGTGGCCTCTCCCGCCAGTCCGCTTCCAGCGTTTGGGGGATGGGGGCGGAGGTGACCGGGTTATCAGCGATCCCTCGGGCTTGTCGATAGCGGTGGCTTTTTTTTCGAAGGGTAGTTTTATTTTTCTTATGGCGGTTAGGTTAGGAGTGCCGGGGCGGGAAACTCCGCATAAAGGGGGACGGGTTTTTTTTTCCTTCTTCTTCTTTCCTTTTTCGTCTGGCCTAGAAGGCCGTTAGCTGGCGCCCTGGCATAGTTGCAGTAGCCCGTCGTAGCAACTGCCTTTTACCGCTCTCGCGTGGGATTGCCGATTAATTGGAGGTCAGGTACTCGACAGGACCGGCCTTTGCCAATGGAGGAAAGTAGATATTGTAACAGGCAGACAGACCGAATTGGGCCGAAGTTTTCCGCATAACGATGGCTGAAAACCGAAGCTCGAGTCGTCTCATACTCCTGAAGCCCGCAGCGTGATCGGTGGCGAGTCTTTTGAGGCAGGTCGCCATGTATTCCGAAGGGCTCAGCTCTATCGACACTCGTAGGGTGAGATAGACGGAAGTCTCTCGGGAACTTACGAGCAGCTTGCCTTTGATGATGATGATGTGTAGTACTGCGGTCTCGGGGAAATCTGTGCTTGTTGTGCAAACCGCATAGGCTATCTCTGTGACCGGTCAGACACGTACGACGAAATCGAGCTGTGATTACGATTGCTGGAGCCGTGTTATAAGACGGAATGCCAATAACCTTGGCTGCCCCCATCCTCGCAAACTGTTGTTGTATCTAGTCTCTCATGCTTGCCTGACCACCGTAGTATCAAACCCCGCTGTCTTTTTCTCACCACTATGTAGTCATATTTCCAGGGGATTGGGACACATCATAAGCAGTCTAGAACCGTGGCGAATGAGAGCCCGCCAAGAACCCTAAGGTAGTTTTTTTCTGGCCTCATTCTAGAACCGAAGCCATTAGGGCAGTGGTCGCCAGACCAGACCAGGGCAGGTAAGGCCAGTAGAAAATTTGAATTGGTGACTTGAGTGAGTGAGTGAATGAATGAGTAAGTGACTCAGTCGGGTAGAGACATACGGTCTGTTCCACGGGTAGAGCACACAAGTCAGGTAGCCAGGCAATCAACTGGTCTTATCATGCATGAGATGCACACACTGGATTGCCACTATGTAGAAACCCAAAGCCCGATCAGGGCAGTACAAAGTACAAGGATGTCAAACTCAACCTTGATCGGATTTTTACCTGTCACTCCCCGGCACGTACCGGGTCTTTCGTAGGTTACTCACCACATGCCGCATAGGTAGATCTAAGGTCGTATCTAGTTGTGACATAGATGGCATGGTAGGATAGACACACCAAGACATCTAGTAGGTAGCTGGTAGGGTCGCCGTCACATGTGTGTGTGCCCTGCAACGACCGTAGTACTTGGGTCCCCGAGTCAAGCGAAA
This sequence comes from Lasiodiplodia mahajangana, assembly GCA_029590625.1. Lineage (NCBI taxonomy): Eukaryota > Fungi > Ascomycota > Dothideomycetes > Botryosphaeriales > Botryosphaeriaceae > Lasiodiplodia > Lasiodiplodia mahajangana. The sequence continues at coordinate 23,560 of JAPUUL010000141.1, read as the reverse complement.
CTACAGTAACAGACTTTCTATTTAAGCCTGCAGCAGGTAAGTAAGAGATTCTGCATTGCAGTAGTTCCCGGCAAGCCGGGAGTGAGGGCACAGCCGCGTCCCCCTACTGCAGCCGGCTCAAAGGGGAAGTGGTGGTACAGCATACAGCAGGTCGATGTTGGGGGTCCAGTTGCGGGGACCAAGTCGCTATTCCTCGGGTCCTGCTCGGGGGGGCACGTGTTCCTGTTCTCAGTCGCCCGTGGCCTCAGGCCGTTACGGCATTGATCGGTGGGCATTGGCCCCGGCTTGCAAAGGACCGATCCTATCCCATGCAGTGACAGCCCATAGGAAAGCTAGTTGGCGGCCTCTCGACACACTGCCGAGCTAGGTAGGTCCCAAAGCCGATGGATAGCTATGCAATTTGGGTAGGATGTGAGGCAGAAGGTCGTGGGACGGCCGTAGACACACCTTCGGAACTTTTTATGTATTGTCGGATGCTCCTTGGAGGACTTGCGCTTGTTTCCAAAAAATTCAAAAAAAAACGCCACTGCACACTGTCTACCCTCACTTATTCGCCGGCAACATCATATGGATTTATTCCCATTTCTCCAATGGAGCCGATAATACTGGTACCAGAGCCAGAAAAAAAATGTAGTAGTACATTATGCCGACATTTCCGGTACTCCTTTTTATACGCGCTTGTAGCGGCTTGTTGGATTTTCCATAATTGACAAATGACAAGCGCCGAAAAATCGAAAAAGACACACTCGGAAATTCCTGCGCCCTTGTGATGCAGTAAAATCAGCCCAGTTATACCCACTCAGAGGTAAATGGAACCGTGAAAAGGTTCTAGGCTTCATGTGTCGGATTGCGAACTATCCAAACACATCAGTCGAAAGGAGGTGAGCCAGCTCGGCTTCTCATTCCAATGAAGGCTATTATGCTGAAAGAAGATCCCGTATTTATTCCCTACATTAGCTAGCGTTAGTTGGATAAATTGAATGAGTTATATCTTCTCATATTGGACTGAGCTTAGCTGGAGAATGACAATGCTTTGATGAAAGCCCCCCGCAGGTTTGTCAGCGTTCACTGCAGGTTGGTGTTTGATACCGCAGCTATCATCGCAATATCCGAGTTAATTTGCTAGTATCGGCCGATGAGTGAGCTGCCCGGCGAGATGCCTTCATCCATACACACCTAGGTATTCAACCCTTTCCTTTGGTAACCGGCTTATTATGCTTGGGCAGGCTAACGTAATTTATGTGTCACAGGTGTGAATGGACACGACGCCTCGCCCAGCGCTTTATGACTATAGAACGAGCGTGACCTTGGCACGAGGCTATTGCAGAGCTTATGCCTACACATCTGGGGTGGGACATAACAATGTTTGTGTCCGTCAATTGATTATATTTCAAGCATCAGACCGTTGCATTATTACCCAAAGCTAACGGGTTCTGGCGAGAGCGGGGCTAGGTTGCCGGCGGTGTAGGTCCCCAAGTCTATTCACTAAATCTTTTTATTATTCGTATGGGAAGATTCGATTGATCTTCTTCCCTATTGAAATAATATTGTTTGTTTAAAGAAGGGTTTTGCTGACCCTCTGTGTTACACCTGGTCTATAACCGTTACGGAGCGGGTATAAGTAAATTTTGAGCATAGCTCAGTCACAGAGGCTCACGATAGGCTCAAAATTCCGCAGCCAATAGTAAAAAAGAACTCTTCGGCTTCACGTAAGCGAGCGTGTCTGACATCATAATAACTGTTTCGGGGGCCAAAACTAGACGCACACTCACTTTAATGTTTTATATATGGGTTAGCAGACATCGAAAATTGAAGCCATTCCAGTGTGGTCGTGCCAACCCTCTGGTACTACCCTCGCGTCGATGCAGCGTTCGGGGCTCATCGATCGTTCACCATGGACGACGGGTCCCTCGACCTGTCTTCCGATGACTTTGCTGTTACATACACAAATCTCTAGCCGGGCGGCGCGGTAACTCAGCTAAACGACTCCCTGGCTGAAATCTCCAACTGGTTGTCAATGCCTCCACGGATATTCTCATGACGGACCGAGCAACAGCCTCTAACCCCAAATCTTCTACAATACCGAGCACAAGGTGACGTGGACAGCGTGCCAACGTGGATATACCGGTTAGTTGTTACGTCAAGTAAATGATAGCTCATATTCGTGCCTAAAGAAACCTGATACCGTGATCGATCGATGCCATAGCTACCTGGCTGCCGGTGGCCGTTTACGTCTGAAGAGGCTGGTGCTGTTGCTGGGCATATGATATATGGACGTGCGTGGGTTTCTATCTGGTCTCAGCCTTACAGGACTCACCGGCTGCTATGCGTAGAACACCGTCGACGGTCTGAGACGACTAGAATCATGCAGGCACGTCTGGCACTGGCATGAGCATCACGCACAGGGCACACGCGTCGTCGTTGGCCCGCAGCTGCATGACATAATCTGTAACAAGACCAGATTCAGGAATCTCGTCCGAAAGGATTTTTACACCGGACCGTGCAGTGGGCATGCCTAGTTCGTCTTGACAGCGGGCGCGATAGACGTGCCCTGTCCAGCCCGTAAGGGCAAATCATCCATGCACCCGTCCCCGCGCCGGAATGCCTGGATGGAGTGTAGGCAGGTAACATGGGATGAAACATGAGCACGGAAACATCGATCCTACCTAGGTAGTATGTATGTCTGCTGTATACCGACTTATTCCTCGTCTCCCATCAGCCGAGCTGCGAATCCCGCATGCATATTGGCTTATTCACGCCCCCCAGTCAGACGCTGCTCCGAACTGCATACGTACCCAATTGTCATTGACTGGCGTCTCGAGAAAGAGAGGGGTTTTATAGAGCTGGTTTCTATATGGGCGTTTTAACGGTACCGGTAGTGTAGCGAGCAGAGTGCCATGTCATCAATTCAGCCTAGAGCTGAGGTTGCGCGAATATGCGCGACATGTTGTACCTTAGACGCTGCGCACATGATGCGAAAAAAAAAAAAAAAAAAAAAAAAAAAGAAGTTGATGCCCATGTTGCTGCTAGAGCCTCTATCTATCTACCTATCTATTTATCTACCTAGGTGTCTAGGATAGCCGAAAGTCACTTCCTTGTCCTAGGAATTGACGGCCGTTGCTGTCGTACTCGCTAGCCTAGGCTTCATGGATATACGTGGATTTCGTGAGACTATGGTTGTATGAGGGACCTCATTACTTAGACTAGATAGATACCGCGTGCGAGGTTTAGCTCCCGCTCCATGACTCTCGATCCACTCGTCCTTTGACCGATTGCCTATTGTGTCGAGGCTAGATCCAATCAAGTAATCGGTCAAGCGTGCCAAGAAAAAGTTGGCAGGGTGCGACGGTTTTCGGGACGGAGCAAGCGAAACGCAACCAATGTTTGATGCGAAGTTGGTGAGAACTTGGCGGTACCGGGCGACCGTTATGAACTACGGCTTGGAACCAGTCCCCAAAGATCAGATTGATTGATTGATTGATTGATTATTCTACTCTTTCCTGTGACACATGGCAGACCATATTCATGTGTTAAGCTGATCAGGGAGGGAGAGCGCGCGCGTGACAAGGGGGCTGCGAAGCTCGCTCTGCTACCCAATACCCAATTTCTTGCAGATCTGCTTGATAGCCAGCCGAGCAGAAGCTTAGCGTTGTCGAACCGGACTATTACCCTCAGTAGGTCAACGCCGAGGATTAGCTAAAACACGCCTGCTGGGTATACCGATAGCTCGGCCCTACAGCGAGGCAAAGCAGAGCAGGACAGAACGGAACGAAGCGATGCTAGCTAGGATCTACCAGGCAAGAAAATGGACAGGTGTATGCGGCGTCGGAAGAAAGAGTGAGTGAGTGTGGATTCACTGGATGGAGAGATACGGAGACAAGTGGCTCCATTGCTATGGAAGCGGCCTCAGCAGCTGATGCCGTCGAGAGGCGGTAAACCATCCATGTGATGAGCTGGCAGGCCAATATTGGAGTAATTCACGTCTAGCTCTTTCTGAGAGCCGCAGAGATACGAAGAGATACGATTGAAGATCTATGACTGCTGGCCATAGGACAATCACGAACAGCAGCAGAATCGCCGTCCTCATCACATGATACCTACTATTTGGCTGTTGGCATGTTGTAGAGTGAAGTGAAACCATCGCCGAGAGCTGTGAGTTGTGTATAGGTTTGAAATAGGCCACACCAGGCGCACAAATATCTGATGATAATGGTTTTTCTTTTTTGCTTTTTTGGCTCTTTTGCCCCCACCTTGTGCTAGGAAGCCTTCCTGTTGGGGTTGGTCACGGATATAGCCCTGATCGTACAGATTGGGAGATATTAAGGGTCTGTAAGGGCCTGTAAGGGTTTGTTTAGTGTAGATAGGTCAAAGAGTTCGGATGTCAAAGCTCAAGAAGAAGAAGAGGTAAGGTGGTATCAGATAATTGAGAATAAGTCGGATGCCGGGCATACATGATATATGATATAGTCGGAGAGTCGGTACAAGATCCTGCCCCTGGAGGGGACCAATCGAGGCGAGGGCTACCAAGGTTGCACAACACCGCACCGCAACGGCAGCGCAATGGCTGCAGAACACCCCAAAAGCCCGGCAGATCGGGGATGGGGGAACGGGGATGGCAAGATGGGGAAGTTGGGGGTGAGCGATGCTGTGTAACTAACTGACTTAGGTACCTACCTGCTGAAGAGTCCCAGGCCGTCCGCTGTCCTTGCTCCTTCCAAATACCTACCAGAGTACCTACCTACCTAAGGTTCCCTACCGTATGTACCTGCGTAGCTGTACCTAACTTCAAATCGTCTGCAGTCTGCTGCTATGTTTGGGTACCTACCTAAAGCACTCCCGCCTGGCCCGTGCATCATTCCTACATAGACCTGATCTCCACTTGGTTTAATTGTTTTCTGATTGCCTGCGGTCAGACTATCAGACTACGGCAATGTACCTACCGTAGCTATACCTTGGGTAGCTCTGGTACTGCGGTTGTATAGTCCCATGCAAATAACTACCTCATTGCTGCAGCAGCACTGCAGCAGACCAAGTCGGTATGCCAAGCATCATACTTAATCCCATAGCAGGCACTGAGTATGCAGAGTTACACACAGGCCTCACAATTACACGTGGTAACTGTGAGTACACTAAGGTGTTAGGTTAGAGGCTTAACTCAGGTCGAGTCTATGTATATTGTATATATGGATACTATGGTAGGCTTGTTTAGTCTAGCTTAGGTGAGTGGCTACCTATACACAATCATCTGCTTTCAAATTACTACAAGTAGCACTTACCAAGGTATGGATACCTTACTTATCTCACATGAGTACCTGAGCCCTACCAAGGTAAGCTAAGGTATTACCGCTTCTTCTTGGATAGTTGCAATAAGGCAATGGCAGGTAGCCACGATTGAATCGTTCCCAATTGTAGATGTCAAGTCGCCGACCATCTGTCTGCACTCTGCACGGCCTCTGCACTTGACCATGGTCATCATATAACGAGGAGCAGGCATGAAGCGCGTGGGTGGTAAGTGCCAAGCTTTGGCTCTGGTGGGTAATTTACCGACCTGCGACTAACACCTACCTACCTACAACTGTGCCTAATGCGATGGTACACGAGTGATGGGTATCTTGATCCGTAGGTACTTTGCGATATAGACAGAAGCTGTGTATTCTTTAGACGATTCGAGTACCCACGGTCGTTTGTACACAAACAGTACACGACGTGTTGGTAGACAAGGTTGAAGGTACATCTGGCGGATAAATACTCGTGGAATACCTATTCTGTATGTAGTCAGCAGATACGCTCATACCAACATTGAACGTACCTCAGAATCGACCTACCGCTTTTAAAACTATACCTCTCTGTCTCTACTCTCCCCAAATAGGTATACTTCTGAGACCTACATACTTTACCGGCCTTACACAAGCGCTCCTCTTGCCACGCTGCGACAGCCCGGTTTCCCGGGTCTTGGGCTGCTATTCATGACTGGCAGATTGAATGACCTGTCATTTTAGATCACAAATAAACGTCTCAAATCGATCGAAACCTGATTGTAACAACAGATGGGGGGTAATCGCTCGTGCTAGAGACACGCCCAAAGCTCCTTATCCTATCTACAAGATCCCTATTCGAGACATTGCCTTTGCGGCTAATAATATCAGCCAATGGTATAATACAGACTCACCTCACCCCGGTCCTGTCCTATATATCCTCAAGTGCGGAATATTATTTCAGTGCTTGACCGAAGAAAATGTACCTTTTTCTACCCTATACCCTTACTATTTACCCCACCTTATTTGTACGCTTTTCCCTCAAGCGAAGAGAACCGCCGCGGGGCCCAGGCAAACTAGATATACCTGGCTCCCCTGTCAAGCTCCTCTAGTTGGTACAGAATAGGTAGTGCCACCGGTATAGAAATCGGTGCTTATGCTCCCTTCTTCTTATGCATGACGGCCGCATCAATCACAAGGACGGCCGATAGCCCCCTTCCCTCTGAAGACAGCCACTAATGCCCCGAGAGCAAGGCGGTGAGGAAGGCTGCAAGCCGGTTGGGTGTAGCCGACAGCTCTGCAGAGAGACCCGTTACTCCTCCATGTCCCTCCTCCTCCTATGTCGCCTACCTAGGTAGGTACCTCGGGATGTCTACAGGGCCTGTGTAGCAGGTTGCGCCATCGATTCATAGAGATACGTCTCTCTTTTCTGTCTCTCTTTTTTYCCCTCTCTCTCTCTGTCCCCGTCGGCATCTCTGTGCGTGCGTACGTGCGTGTATGTGCGCGTGGGTATGGTGTGCGTGTGCCCGTACCGGAGGTACCTTGATCGAAGTAAGTAAGTAATACCGTTCGTTTCCTAGCCTCTGTGTTGTGTATCTATTCTACCTATCCCTTGAGTCCCCGTGGCGGGCTTGTCTTCGTAAATAGGTAGGTAGCTGCTCAGGTGGCTAGAGGGAATGACAACAAAAGGAGGAGGATGGGAAGGTGGGAGAGGAAAAGACAAGAGGGAAGAAAACAATGGAAAATCAAATAGCGAAAGACAATTATATTTTAGTCTCTGGTGTGTTGGTCTGGCCCTCCTTAAAATAAATGGCCTGTTCAACGACTGTCCGTCCATCTGCGTCACCTGTCTGTCTTGTTACCGACAATCTCCAATGCGCTAGAGAGATATAGATTTCCACACCACACACCACACACACACCATGGCATAAGGCCGTATGGATGGATGTATCTTTCTTCGCCAGATGGTATTCGTACTCCCATGGAATTTGCCTACCATGTCATCTTCGAATATTCCGCAGCTTTCCCCTTCAGACACTCCCGCTGTCCATGCCAGCAGCAGTGAATAACGGCCCGGATGAGCCTGTCCGCAATTACTATTTCTCTGAACCCTTCTTCCTTGTTAACTGCAGCTTGGCTCGTCTTCCTCCTCGACCCTCCTTTTTTCTTTTTTTTACTCCCCATCTTGTTTTCCAACGTTCACATATCAACTGACTGACTGCCTGTCTCTACCTGTGACTTTGTGCTCTGTCTTTCTTGATAGCAACCTGCCCACCTTTTTTATCTCCTACATCGCACCGCTCCGCCACCATTGACCCATCATCAACCTTGTACGGAACCCTACCGCAACGGTCCAAGAGCAAGCAAGCACGCACGCACGGCCAGCTCCCCAGGCCTGTGTTCGGTTACGCTGCGTAGTAGTTGGGTCAGGTTCGATTAAGTACTATCTATCTAGATCTCGCAGGCGAGCAAGCAAGCAAACGAACGCCACCACCTGACTTGGATCTGTAACTCTTCCAACATCTTTCTCACTCTCACTCTTGTCCTCTCCACATCCACACCCATACCTATCTACACCTACACCTGCACCTATACCTAAACTTATACCTATACCTATACCTGAACCTGAACCTGAACCTGGACCCGAATCTATACATACCTCTATACACTTAGACAGCCTGGGCTACGACTACCGAGTTTGGATGCTTGGGTGCTTGTGCTTGGGTACTAGATGCTGGATGCCAGATCCTTGAATTTCGGTCTAATTTACATCCTCGTTGTCGGCTGGGCCTGGTAGCCGGACTGGACTGGACTATACCTTACCAAGTATACACGGGCCTGTGTATAATACTAATTAGACGGCACGTTCTTCTTCTTTTTTATTCTGCTTCCGCCTACATAAATATTTACCTGCACTTTTTTATTATTTTAGTCTCCTGTACTTCCCTCCCTCCTTCCTTCTCCTCGTTGCGTATCCCCAGTCTTGTCTTGTCTCGTCTTGTCTTGACTTGTCTTATCTCCCCTTGTCTCACAAGCACCGTGCTACCTTGGTGTTCTCCAAAACCTACATACCTACATGTATTTCTGTTGTTCGGTCCTGGTACCTGTCATCCACAACATCCCAATATCCACACGTCGATTTTGCTAGCTGGTCGCCGTCTCGTGGCGGCACTAGACTGCTTCGGTGAGGTTCCCAGCTGCTGATCTCGGCCGGAACGAGTCCTGGCCTGTCAATTCATTGTTCCTATTATTATTAGTTCTTCTGGGTCCCTCCCCGGCGGTGTCACTTTTGCCACTAACACCCGTCCGGTGACCGCCCCACCTGCGCCTGAGGTCGGTTTTTTTCCACAGTACTAATTGTACTAACTGGACCTGCAGGCATTGCATACAATTGTAGCAGGTAGTGCAGTTCGCCTGCTGCTGCTTCCGCCCATCTTAGATACATACATACATACATACATACATACCTACCTGTCTATCTATCTATCTGTCTGTCTACCTACCTAATCTCTCCTCTCGACCTCTGGCTCTGGGAGCCATACTCCCCCCCCCNTCCCCTCTACGCTTCGACCCCAGGAGCGAAGCTGCCGAGAAAAAGAGGGCAATTCACTGGAGCTGGTGTTTCGTGGTTGTGTTTCGATGCGGAAATGAACCAGTTGCAGGACAATCGTCAATAACAAGGTATGTCACACCTGTCCTGCAGCATGCGGTGCACGCTTATCGTCCCATCTTTGGCTGCGCACCTACTTACTGCCAGTTGCCCTGCCTGTTGCCCTGCTTGGACTGGCCCAGCACGCTGATTCGTTCCTTGCCAACAGACCAAAAATGGCCGCGTTTGTCGTGGAATCAAACGACAGTTTGGTTAAGAGCATATTGACTGCCACTCAGTATTTATATCCAGGCTTACTCTTGCTTGTTCTGCTGCTCTTCGGTGCTATTTACTCAATCTACACGGGTTGGAATAAGGGAGATGTCATTGTGCCGACGGTCACCGGCCCCGGTGGCAGGCCTCTCCCTGTTACTAAGAAGCGACGCCACAGTGATGACAAGTCACAAGAGTCCGAGCGCCGATTCTCCCCCTCGGTCAAGGCTCTCTTCCAATGGCTCTATGCCGTGGTGACCCTCACTTTCGTCGGCCAAGGCGCCGCCATTGCTACACGTGCATTGATTGAGAGAAGTGTCCACGGCGACCAAACTTGGTGGTGTGGTGAAGCCAAAGCAGTAAATTGTCTTCCGTCGTGATGCATCATTAAGCACCCTTTATTGACACCTGGACAGGTTTATACCCTAGGCTCGGCATTTTTATACTTGTATGTCTTCATCACACTCTTTGAGCAGACGCATCAGCCGGGGCCAGTGTTTATCTTGATGTGGCTCCTTGCTCTGTGTATGGAGATCATCATTTTTATCTGCGATGCTCTCATCCTATCTCAACCTCACAAGGTCATGGTTCATATGGTTCCCGCCAAATATGTAACCGTCAATGTCATGAATGAGTGGGATATTATCGATCTCAGCCTGTCCGGCACTCGCGTGTGCATGGTCGCTGGCAGTGTCATCGTGTGGTTCATAGTAGCCTTCGTGGAGAAGCGAGCAGCGCTTGAGAAATGTAAGCGTGAGCAGGAATACCATTCCCACTCTTCTTCTGAGGCCGACGAGAACACACCACTACTCAACCAGGGCGCGAACGGCTACCATACGAACGGCCACGTTCCCAATGGTATGAACGGATCCGGTGACGTAGCCGCCAACGGTGATTCGAGCTTTGCCCTAGTTGACGAAGACGCTGGTTTCTATCGCCCGGACAAGCTCCCTCACACCAGTTGGCTTGAATATCTACGTGGTTATTCGGTCTTCTTCCCGTATATGTGGCCCAAAAAAAAGCCCAGGCTGCAAGTTGTCATTCTTCTCTGCTTTGTACTACTTGTCCTCCAGAGATGGGTCAATATCATGGTACCTTACCAGATTGGACTTGTTACCAACCAACTTACCGACAAAAATAAACGCGGTAATGAAGGGGAAGGACTACAAATGCCTTGGGCCTCACTTGGACTACTCATCCTGTATAAGTTACTGCAGGGACCGTCCGGTTTGCTTGGATCCTGGAGGTCAATGCTTTGGATCCCTGTTTCTCAGCATGCATATCGCGCCCTGACCACATCGGCTTTTGAGCACGTACACTCATTGAGTCTCGACTTTCACCTCGGAAAGCGAACAGGCGAAGTTCTTTCGGCACTTAATAAGGGCGCTTCGGTTAATTCGTTTCTCGAGCAAGTCACGTTTCAGGTTTTCCCCATGATTGTTGATCTATTTGTAGCAATCAGCTACTTCTACTTCAGATTCGACGCCGTCTATGCCGTTGTAGTTTCCATTGTTACGTTTTATTACCTACTTCTTACTATTCGTCTAGCATCCAAGACAGCAGACCAGCGCAGGGCCATGTCAAATGCCGACAGGGAAGAGGAAGCCGTGAAAAATGACTCCATCATTTCGTATGAAACGGTCAAATATTTCAATGCCGAGGAATTTGAGTTCAAACGGTACCGAAATGCCATCAAAAACTTCCAGAATGCCGAGGCCCAGGTTACATGGAGCATTAGCTCGATGAATATGTATCAGTCATTGGTATTCATGACGGGTATGCTGGCTGCAGTTATGTTTGGGGCATATCAAGTCACGCAAAAACAACGCGAAGTCGGAGATTTTGTTGCCCTCATAACTTATCTTGGTCAGCTCCAAGGACCGCTCAATTTCTTCGGTACCTTTTACCGAACTGTTCAACAGGCCATGATCTCAGGCGAGCGACTTCTGGAGCTCTTTAAGCAACGACCGACCGTCGTAGATAACCCTGGCGTTAAAACTTTAACCTCGTGTAAGGGTCACGTGGAATTTTCAGGAGTTAAGTTCGCCTACGATAAAAGAAAGCCTGCTTTACGAAATCTCACGTTCGAGTGTAAGCCAGGCACTACAACCGCTCTGGTCGGCGAGTCCGGTGGCGGGAAATCTACTCTTTTCCGTTTGTTGTACCGCTACTTTAATTGCCAAGCCGGCAAAATTTCAATGGATGGGCGTGACGTCCTAGGATACACGATCGACTCGGTACGGCGCTTCATAGGGGTGGTACCACAAGATACGATCATGTTTAACGACACTCTAATGTACAACCTGAAATACGCTAACCAAAACGCAACCGAGGCTGAGGTTATAGCAGCGTGCCAGGCCGCCAGTATTCATGACAAGATAATGTCCTTCCCCGACAAGTACTATACCAAAGTTGGTGAACGCGGTCTCAGGCTCAGTGGCGGCGAAAAGCAAAGAGTTGCTATTGCAAGAACGCTTTTGAAGAATCCCAAAATCATCATGCTCGACGAGGCCACCTCGGCCCTAGACTCTCATACAGAGCAACAAATTCAGTCTCGACTCGCTGCTATCGGCAAGGGCCGTACAATGCTAATTATTGCGTGAGTATTTTGCTTTTCGATATTTGAGAGAGAGAAAATTCGGGTACTAATGCAGATTTGTTAGTCACCGATTGTCTACAATTACACACGCCGACCAGATCCTAGTTCTAAACCAGGGCACCATTGTAGAGAAAGGGACCCATGATGAACTTCTGGAGCTCGACGGGAAATATGCCTCGATGTGGAACCGGCAGGCCAAAGCTGAGAAGGCCGCAGAAGATGCTAGAGTCGCATTCCGTAAAGCGGAAAAGCTCATGCGTAAAGCGAATATTTCCTCGCCGGGAGAACACGAGCGTAGCCAAGACGAGGTTAGCAGCTCGTCGGAGTCAGATGAATCTACAGCGCCAACAAGCAGGCTTCCATCGCCGCACGAACCGACGGCGACCCCCAACGTTACCAAATCCTTAATATAATCGTCTTGATTAATCGACCAAACCTGGAATTATTATTACAAAGCATTGGCACGAGCATGCACACATACACACATATACAGGCATGCTTCGGTAATGACACTTTACACGTGTTTGATTTTGCGGGTTGCATTGCAGGCGTTATTGGGATATACAAAACGTTGAAAGACCTTTCTCTTCCAAGGGACACTGTAACGCCCATGCCAGTGCCTGCATCATCTTCCATTTGCGCGCGACGATACCAAAGACATTTGATTCTTTTTCGTGGCACCATACTAATCAGTTGTTGTTGTTGTTGGGCCACATGACATGCTACCCAGATTACGTGCGTTCATTCATGTGTTTTTTTGTATTTAATGTATGCGCGAGGTTTTCGCCTGAACGGCCGGGCAAAGGGGGAGGAAGGGCAAGGCTAGACTCAAGAGAAGGAAAACACATCTATTGGACGTGGTGCAGGACGGGTGGAGGCTATTTTTGCTATTGCTGCTGCTTGTTGCTTCGGGTTTGGCTTCCGAGTATGCGCTGTTTTTTTCCTCTCTTGTTAATGTTTCCTTTTGGACCGTATTCGGTCTGCTTGTATGACTGCTGATGAGAGATGATGGCCATGTGCATAATTGAGGTAGGGGTGTCAGCAAGTTGATGATGTTTGCATTCATAGATTCCCGGTTACGGCTGTACATAGCAGAGCACTACACTACGACGAGAAGAGAAGTGCGCAAATCCTTTTTCTTTTCAAAGAGGCCTAGGGCTAAGGAGTCCAAAAGTACGTAGTCCGATCAGATCGAGTCGAGTCAGGTTAAACAAGTTAAACGAGTTGTCTTCCCGTCTGTTACCTCTGTTACCCGGCATTAGCGGCGCTTAATTACCTCTTACTTCCAGTTCAGCTGCCGCTTAACAACCTACCTAGCTATATCCCAAGTATCTAGTACCATATAGAGTTAGATGCTGAGGCGAGGCGTGATGGAGACGCGACGTAACCGAGTCAGCTGCCTGCTCGTCTGGTCTGCCTGGCTTGCCGGTCTTAGCCGCCATTCAAATGAATCAGCCAGTCAATTCAATGAATCAGCCAATGCCGCCGTATTAGCAAGTGACTAATTTGTGATCCGTCAGCCAGTCAATCAATCAATCAGCAGGAAGATCTCCAACCAGAGCTTCAAACAGACTCCAACGAAAGAACATGATCAACTCTATATCTCTCTGGCGCGCGCCGGTCCCCGGTCAACGGCCCCACCCCCGTTTTCCATAGGGTACTGTACTGTAGTATGTATGTATGCATGCATGCATGTAGGTAGGCGAACGGGGTAAAAGAGAGACGGCGGAAGGGGGGGTAGACAATGTTCTAGCCCCCGGCCGGCGCAAGAACCTTTGCGCGCGCGCGGCGTTACAATACAACAACCTACATAGGCTACGAATATGATGTGCGCGTGTTAAGACTAGTATTAAAGGAGGATAAGGAAGAAGAAAACCGCGCCATTCCCTGCCGTTTTGTGGCGCGTTGCGTTGCGTTGCGTTGCGTTACCCACAAGACCCGGAATGGGCTTGACTGGCTGAGAGCGAATAACGATCGAGGCGGGGAGGTCGCCTCGAGAGGAGGCGCGGCTCGATAGCAGCAAGCACCAAGTAAGTATGTACAACGTCCCAATTGCGCGCTAACGTTAAGCCTAATCCACTAAAGTAGCCGCAGGGGCGTATCGGGAGTGGATTGGGATGGGCTCGTGTTGCGTTTAAGTCGCCTTTTGATGGGCGGGGATTGGGGGGGAATTGGGATTGGGATTGGGGTGAATGGGGGGATGGAGCGGGGAGGGGAGGGTGGTAGTGGGCTGTGGCAGTGATAGTTTAGATAGATTAGGTAGATAGTTGGTGCCGTAGTTACATACATTAGTCCTAGCCGTCTGAAGTGGGTGGTACAGTACATAAGTACGCATATGTACGGGTACGGCTGATGGGGAGATCTAATGGGACGAGATGTGGATTGGAGGAGACACACGCAAGTCCCGTGATGGTGGATGGGCTGGGGCTGCTTCTGGCTGGATGGAGATGCGTATCATGTAGGTATGTATTGTATGGATGGGTTGGATGAGCTGGGATTGGGAATGGGAATGGGAATGGGCTAGACAGATACAGATACCCATACATACTCCATACATACCTACATACGTACATGCGGCATCCATACTATATAGATAGCCTATAAGTAGTACATACATACATCAAGACATACATCAAGACATACATCAAGACATACGTACATACATACATACATCAATCAGAAGAGGTGCGTGTGGATCAATCGTGGCGGCCCCGCTCGTCCCGGTTACCCTTCAAGCCTCGTCTCGCTTGTTTAGGTGGCAGTAGACTAGGTGGCTGCTGGGTTTCGTGTCCCGGTACGCTACTGTATCTAGATAGACAAGATTGCTTCCTACATATTGGCACGGCAAGCCCTCTCATTGGCCTACGACCGCGAGCCCAGACGCCAGGTTGCCCAGGTTTGCCCAGGTTYGCGTGATTATGTAGTTGATTAGTCGTCGAAGCTATCTCGATCTCGCTCCCCCCACCGTGAGAACCTGTCCAACCTTGTCTAACCCTCTTCCTTGGTCCCGGTACCTTATACGAACGACCAAGCCTAGGACCACAGGCGAATGAGAGTCGGGAGAGGGCACAGTAGAAACAGCACAGGTCGACCGTTGCTTACATTACAAGCCCGTACGCTACCCGCTAAAGGATATAGGCAGATGTCGGTTACGTGTGCATGTGCGCACGCTTTTCCCTCAATCAATATATTACCTAACAAAAGTGCCGTTACGCGTTGATGCCGTGGTGTCTACCTATAATAATAGAGGGCGTCCTCGCGATTTACTGCCGTGGCGTGTATGTAATGAAAGTAAGGATACGGGAAGGGGGAAACAATCGAATGGATATCAAAAGCTAAAGCCACCTGATCTGGGATAGCTTAGGTAGCTTTAGTTGATAGATGATAGATTCTATAGACAAGGTATAGTAGATAGATAGTTACTTCGCTCCTAAGTAGCTTGGATATCACAGATAGCGCGCTGGGGTTGAAAAGATCTAGACAACGATGCTGATCATTACTTAGCTGGGTAGGTTTGGGGTGGGCGCGCGAAAGGTGCGTCTTTTCCTCTCATCTTGAAAACATACGACTACGTATGTAGAAGAGGGGAGAGAGAATGTTCAAAATCAGGAGGATACAAACAGGCCAGATTGATTATTGTCGTACGAGGGTGGGTAGTCAATCGAGATCCAGGACCAGAATGAAAGGCAGGGAGAAGATGTTGGCTATAACGGTATGGTAACGGTTGATTTGACTGCGTTGCAAAGAGCTGGATTAATAGTTCCTATATTTACTATTCTTCGTTAATCAACTCTAGAGCCTATGTAATCTCGTTGTTACTTCGTAGTTGCGCATTTCTGTAATTGTGTACTATAGAGTGAGTAAATGAGGTATGTTACCGAAAATGAAGTATAATGTACGAAGAAATATAAAAACACGTCGATTTGCCATCGTCGTTTCTTAGATATAACTTTATTTCCGTCGACTTTTAAAAAGATCGGAGTGCGGAGAAAAAGGGGCCAAAGAGAAGGGAAGACCGAAGAACAAGGTATGAGGCAATAGCTAGAGTGTCTTCCCACATGTATCGTCAAAATATTAGCGGTTGATTGCAGAGGTGGAAAGCTGAAGTCTAGATGGGCTGATAAATCATGCTTTGCTTATGCACCATTTGATAGGAAACGGCCAACTATTCGTGGCTCTCTCCGGCGAGCTGCGTTAATACAGCCAGCCCTCAACAGAATCTCCCAGGAAACAAACGAGCTTTTCGAGCCGTAGAATAGCACCGGGAAATCCTCGACATATCTTTATATATACCTGTATATAAAATATATTCTGTAGACAAATATTATGCTTCCTCCTTGTGAGAGCAGTATTACACAGGTGTTAGTCAGGGTGGCACAAGATGTTCAGCTTCAAGGCAAAGCCTAAAGCTCGGGTTTAAGTATGGACACGAAAGCCGAGAAGCTAACCCGAGGGGAAGATACCTGGAAGCGAGAGGTCAGTGCATGTGAAGGGTAGGAAGTCGGACTATAAATGTGCTATAGAATCCTCCTCATGCCGTATGAGACCAAGCACTATTCAGGATGTTTAACCTCGCAGAATCATACGTTGAATATTCTTCTCGCTGACACAATCAACACGTCTACCTTCCAAGGGCGCCTTAATGCCAGTACGATAATGATTCTTTAGGCTAGATATTGCGGTTGATGAAATATCGTAGACGTATTGTAGACGTAGTGGTTCCCTATCGCATACACTTCGCTAATAGGGGCAATTCAACGCCTACATTGAGCGATCTTACATACGCCACAGCGCTGTTAGCATCGATATACTGGTGATTCCCCTGCTAGATAGTGTCTTTGAATTCGGGGCGCTTATTCGCTCAACCAAGGGGAGAACGAGACAATGACCTGAACCGCACCTAGAAGACAAGTAGGCAACTAGAAAATGTTAAACGTAAGTTGTAACTTCAACTTGGATCGTGCCGAAGTATACAAAGCAATAAAGTAGAGGCCTTAATGATATAGGGGATATTCCTTGTCCTCTGGACTATCCCCTCGGCTAGAAAACTATGACGAATGCAGACATTTCTCTAAGCCCCCAAACGTAGCAGGTCCTAATTACAGGTAGCGTCTGGGTATGTAAGTATATATGTAGACTATTAACCTTTTACATGTGACCTGCGTGGCCGAAGCCTGACGTCCAGGGCTCATCCTAGTACAGTACATGGAAATCCCAGTCAGTGTTATGTAGATTAATGTATCGTGAGACGATCGGATTTGTTTTCTTCTTGTTTTGGTAACTTCAAGGGTAGCAGATTCCCTTTCTAGGACAAGAGATTGTCTAGAAACTTCTAAAGCTGCCATAAAGTGCGCTCTAAATGGTCATTGCCGACCCTAAGTGCTTAATAGAGGCCCTTTTTTNTTTTTTTTTTTTNCTTGATTCGTCATCAGCCACATCTTACTCACCCACAGTATCCTCTAGGGGAAATGTCATCTAGATGTCCGATATGTGGTGTCCAAACACTCAGAAAAGGCTCATATATCACTAATATTACATCTTATCACTTGTCGTGAACTGAAAGTTATCGTGTGCATCGGTGTGGCTATTGTAAACGCTGTTAAACGATGTTGCTTGATACGTTTGCCTTTTCAAAACACATTGGCACTACAAGCCCTTCACATGAGCTAGGTGTTAGTGATCTGCCTCGATAGTCTGTTGTCACCCTATGAGCACCGAGAAAATCTGCGCCCAGTAATATACTCAGGAAGAGATCACCTATGATAATCTATAGATAGAGATAGAAATTGTTGATTAATTCGCTATTTGGTAGACTTAGTCTTCGATATAGAGATACGTTCTCGAGACGCATTCTTTAGGACGCCTTCTTGGCAAAAGTCTCACATTTGTTCCTCCAGGGGGGAAATGATGGCATCGTCGCTATCGTCGTCGCTCTACCAACAATAGGGCACCGGAACACATCCGCCACGCGCGACAGGTACCGCTCGTCAACACTCCGTCCAAAACTCACAATACCATTTGCTCGCACAATATAGACCCAATCCCAAAGATAGCTTCTAACCGTAGTCAGGTTACCTGGAAATTATTAAGATTAAGAAAAGGACGCCTTAGTCCTAGGGTTTAGTTGAGTGGGCTCCAGGTATCCGGCCGGGGACAGTCCTGTCACTCAAAGTTCTTATTCTAGGGGTGACTTCGAAATACATGCAGATCTACTGCATGAACAACTTTTCCCAGGTCGTGTGGTGCGCCTTTAATACTGCCTTGAGACCTACTGTAAATAATGAGTCGTAAGATGGATAGCTATGACTGTGCTGGCCCTTCTGGCATTTCCCCGCCTCCAGATCCCACTGCCTACGAAGAGGTCGCATGAAATGAAGACGTTTTGACCCCCAAGGTTCCTACGATTCACAACCGTGCCAGACGTCCAAAACCAGGAAACCAGGCGGTAATGGACAGCCCACTCATGTTAATCCATCCATCTAATGGCGAAAGACTAGGATGTCGAATACCCAAACCCCCGGGTTGAATGATCTAGAGACGGGGGAATATCGGAAGATGAGCGAGATTTTATACGAGACCATAGCGGTGACGATGAGCGGCCGAATAAGCAGATAAGTAGATGAAGCCTTAAATTCAAGCCTGCATAGCAGTCGATTCTACTTCACTTATCCTCGGGTGGCTCCGTCGGCTGGTGTGATTCGGGAATGAGGATATGTCATGGACAGGCGCTGTTTTACTACAACAAAGGAGCCAGGGGACTTACATAATTGATTCTTATTGTCGGAGCCTTCTCATAACTTGTTGTTACGCGAGACGATCTAACTACCACCTAGCCCCCCTATTAGCTATTCCCCTATATAGCATAGCTGTAGGTGACCAAGGTTTATGAGCATGGGTTTTCAACACTGTAGTCTACCTTAATAAGTTTGGAAGGGGAGACTCCTAGCATTATAAAGTAATGACTACTTAATGAATCCTACAAGAGGATTTGCTAATTGGGGTGTAGCTACCTCTATCTTGCTAGATGGGGATATTCGGGAGTATGCAGGCAGGTATCCCGATCACTAGATACTTACGATCTTTGCTAAATGTACCTATGCGCCGCATTGAGGTCGTACGAGGGTGCCGAACGAGGAGGTGTTTTATATACAAGACTAACTAGAAGAAGAAGAAGAAGAAGAAGARRANGAAGAAGAAGAAGAAGAAGAAACATACCTATATATAGACCTCGGTGTTGGTGATATAAATAAAGCAAAATGGACGATCGCGAACCTAAACCGAATACAATCGATTGCTCTGTATTGACTTAGTAAACCTATATGGAAAGGTCTCTACATACGGGTGATGAAGTAACTTCGTATAGAATAGGCAAAGCGACTGTAGGCGTGAGACATGATGCCTCGGAACTCAGTGATTCCTTCGCCCCGTCAAGGTGAGAGATAGACAGTGAGTTGTCAAGGTATTAGCAATAGTACGTACCTACTGACTAACTGACTCAAGTTTATAGGGTCGCACTCAATCACTACGGTGATAGAGAAGTCATGAAACGGGCTTAATACACACATGGTGGCTCTCTTCGCCAATTAGTTATTATGTATCTAGGCGGCAATGATGATACAGGAAGGTTTTAAAATTCAACTCATGACACGTCTCATCCTAATCCCCAGCCGTACCATTTTCACATGCCCCTTTCATCATGATTTGCTTGTCGTCATATCTTAAGTTACAGTGCAGCTCATCGGTAAACGAGCCGCATGGTCATGAAGTACCCCATGATTGCTATTCGAAGACGTGTCGGCATGGATAGTGACACAAAAAGCCCCTTATTGAGCTGACCGTTGCCGCTTTCCTAGCTACCCGTTATATCTCTAAAATCGAATTCGTATGCGCGGCTAGGGCTGCCAGGGAACATTCCTATAGACGCATGATTTTCCAGTTCGATTCTAATTGTAGTCGTCGAAGCACTGATTGGGTGCGTCCGAATTTGTCTGCAGAAGCTGGCCCTACGATAAGCACAACCAAAACTAACATTATGTTGCACATGTTGCCCTCTCAATTTGGCGTAGACAGACGCCAGGCGAGGATCTTCAATAATAATGGTCAGGCCCAAGCATTAGTTACCGGGCTGACTTCTTAGTGGCCGTTCCGTTTTGGCGGCTCACAACAGAGCCATTAACGTGACCATTGATGCCAGTGGCATGGCCATTTAGCAAAGGCTGCGTTTCGGAAACCTTCTCATTGCTAGGTTCAATCTCTTCAGGCTCAGATGCTTCGGCTTCGGATCGGTCATCTTCGGCTGTCTGGTACACCACAAAGCGATAGGCAATCCTGACGATGAAGAACCACCAGAACATATTGAGGGCCTGGAGCGAGGAAAGCAAGGCGAGTGTGATAACGAAGGAGATATCGCACTTGTACTGTTGGGTTTCCCAGTTAAGCTCATAAGGGCCAACCGTCTTGAATTCGGTGAAGAGCGACCAGATGATACGGAGGTTTAGATAGTGTCGCAAGTAAGCCCAGACACACATGAATACGAAGAAATATGGTCCAGTTGCCCAATGGTCAATGTAGTTGAGAGTCTTCGAAGTCTATTCAAACATCTGTTAGCCTATGTTCTACCTTACGTGGACCAGCAAAAAGTCTTCTCTGTCAGGATCTGACTTACCGCTAAAAAGAAATCACTGATATCATGGGTTATATAAACAGCGAGACCCATGTATGTAAAATGGAACCGATAGCTAAGTCCAATCAAGGCCAAGCTGACAATGTGGTGACCAACAAGCTCCTTGAAATCTTTCCTTCGCTCCTCCAGGCCTAGCAGCAGCACTATCGCCTGCTGGGCCCAGTATGCAGCTTGGAAGAGATAATAGAATTTGAAGTCGGCGGCATGGGTCTTGTGGGGGAAGTTCTCATACATGGCACGGGTGTTGAAGTACCAAATCGGAGTGTGGCTCATGACGTACATGCCAGCAGGACCCAGGAAGCCGAAGTAGATAGCAGTGTATAGCTGCTCCATGAAACGAGCTTGCTTACCCCGAGATTTCAACCCGGCTTTCTTGGCTAGTGGCCGCAGAAACTCCTGCATGATGAACTCGCGGGTGAAAGAAAGCACAACGGTATAGAAAGTAACGAAAGCAATATCCCACGGTCCTTTGCCATACTGTGGCGGTGTGCTGGGATCAACACCGGGTTCGAGAGGCAGCTTGTAGGAAAGGAAGATGAAGTGGTGGAGCGGGTTCGATTCGGTGGGATTGACGGCGTATAGGGCGCCAAAGGCCGCCAGGATGATGAGCGGCAAGACCCATGTATGCTTGAGGGCAAAGTGTTTGAAGCGACGTAGGGCTGAGCGTGCCTTACGGCGTTTAGAGCCTCGCTTGGTATTGCCGTCGGCAGCGGAGGACCGAGGTGGCGGCCTCCTCCGCCAGCGTCCTGTCTACCGTCACCGCCTTTCCCCTCGACAGTGTCAAGACGCGCATGCAAACTTACCCTTATGATGGCGCGTTGCATTGTGTGAAGACGACCTACAATTCCGAGGGAATGAGGGGCTTCTTTCGAGGTGCGTCTCCACATGCTTCATATACGTCTGCGTGCTGTCTTTGGCCGCGCCGCTAACTCGATCTTTTGCGACTACACAGGTGTTACCGCTCCCCTCGCCAGTGTCACTCTCGTCCGAACGGTTTCTTTCTCCATTTACCAACGCTCGAAATACGTTTACTCCGACTGGATGGCCAGGAATCTTGGTTTTTGCCCACTCGAGCATGTCAACAAGAACGGTGCCTATCCCAATTTAGGCACTATTGCCTGCTTTGGGGCTGCTGGAGCCACAGCGGGCTCCGGCATCACGTTGATAGCTTGTAAGCACCAACCTGTAGTTTTCTACAAAAATCAGTGCTAACTAGGCTGCAGGCCCTTTTGAATTAACAAAGCTAAGTGCGCAAGTGTCGGTTTTAATGGCGAATCAGAAAAATGTAGACCCGAAGAAACAGGCTATTGCCCTCAGCTACCACAACAAAGGCACGATAAAAACGCTATCAAACATTGTGAAACATCGAGGATACGCTGGGATGTACACTGGACTGAATCTACATCTATGTAAGCTGCCCGTGGTTTTAGCCCATCCTATAAACTAATGGCTACCAGTGAGAGATACCCTTGGAACAGGGATCTATTTCGCGACGTACGAGAGCAGCAAGCAACTGTTAACTACGTTTAGCGGCACAGATGCCCATAAGAACCCAATTGCTGTTCTAGCAGCCGGCGGTCTCTGCGGCATTGTTTCCTGGGCGTTAATCTGTAGGTTCTGTTCCTCTTGGCTAATACGACAAGGCTAAACTCGCGTAGATCCAATTGATTCGGTCAAGAGCATTTACCAACGAAATGCCTTGATGTATTCAAAGGGCCAAAAGGTCCCCATTCCCAAAATCCAATTCTTCAGACGGGACATGTACCGCGGGCTAGGTGTGTCCATGGGACGTTCTGCCGCAGTCAATGCCGTGTTCTTTTCCGCATTTGAGTTCTTCAAGAAGAGGATCAATGCCCTAAAGGATGCGCCTTACGAGGCTTGAAGATTTGGAGGAATTGCGCCCTCTTTATGTGGCGACTGACTGTACACGTTCAGAAGGGACATAGCATCATGTGACCAGGCGTTCCGGGAATGAGTGAGTAATTACTGTTTGTACCACCATGCCACTGCCATGGCACGCGCCTACCCCGGGAACGGGGAAGGCTTAGTCAGCATATACCTCAAGGGATAACTACATCTTGTCCGTGTGTAAGTGCTGAGCGTGTGTGCCGGATGCGAAGATATTCGCTTTACGTTGATGTAAACCAAGAGGTGCATACACATGTATCTACGCTGCGAATGAGCTTTCTTTCAGACTCTTTCAGACCATGAAAAGGGGGCGTATTTCCTCACGATTAGTATCGTATGCTATACTGTACTGTATAAAAGCAAGTTGATGCAGCCAATGCCCGACACAAATACGTGCCCGTAAACCTCTATTGCCCTAACTTGGTCCTAACACATTCAACTCATGAGCCCATCCAAACGCCTGGCCATATCCCTATTACTCGAACACGTCATCATAACCATGCATCAACAACGCCGACAGTCATTAATGGTCGCCGTCGTTATTTTATCGCTCATCTATGCGCATATCCACATGCTTATGCCCCTTTGCCGTATTATGCTATGACGGCTGAATCGCAACCAAGTCCCAAGCCCATAAACCGTGTTGTATCCTATATGCCGTACTGATCCCCAGGCTCAATCACTCCGCAACATGCTCTCGACAAGGTCGCCTAGGGGGCCCCAGAAGTCCTTGCCGCTGGCGAGGCCGTGCTCGTCGATGAAGAGGACGTACTGCTTGAAGCTGGTGTTGAGGTGGGGTTCGAGACCGAGCTCACGGATGACGGGGTAGTGGTGGCAGTAGATGTGGGCGTAGACGCGGTACATGCGCTTGAAGATCTGGCGCACGGTCTGGGGAAAAGACTTGGGGAAAGGCACGCCAATGCGCGAGGGGAGCACACTCTCGTTATCGATGTGCCCCTGCACCCAGCTCATCAGCTGCTCAATGTAGGCCGGCGCGGCCATCTTGGTCGGCCGTTTGTATGTCTCGTTGTCTTGCCAGAGGTATTCGAATCTGTGATAGGGTGGTTGCGTCGTGGTTAGCTTTGACTTTATTTTGGGGGCCGTTTTCTCTGCTACAGTACTCACTCGTCTGTTGCTTTCATCTCGGGGCACGACTGCGGCGAGCAGAACTCGGTTATGGCACCGTAGAGGAGATTGATTTGGTTGTAGAAGTCGACCATGTTGACGGCGAGCCACTCGTTCTCGTCTTCGCC
>JAPUUL010000140.1:0-27215 GCA_029590625.1 Lasiodiplodia mahajangana | reverse complement strand
CTGAAGAAGTACGCTATTATTGTCTCGCATTATTCTCCCCGTCGCTCTAGACGCAAGGTTTCATTCTGCATCTGATCTTTTTCTACGCTAACATGATCGTCCCTTATCCTGTCAAAAAGAGCTCACCCCTACGAGGAGCCTTCCTACAGCGTATACAAGCTGGAGGATTTCTAAAAGGAATCGGCCATGCAGGTCTCTCCTTGGATGGACAGAAGGTCGCACAGCGTCGATAGTGGAGGAGGGGCCGGGGTTCGAAGTTGCTGAGTACCAGATTACCTACGCTGAGGAATCCCGCCTCCGGTCGTGGCGCGCCGATTNGGGCAGCTCGGAATACTCAAAGTCAGGTCAAGGTCAGCTCATCGGGAGGTAACGTGTGGGAAAATGTTTCTCGAGGTCGCCCCATGTTTCAAGCGAGGAGGGGGGCTGGGTTCATTGAAACGCCATCATCGGCTCGTTAAATGTTTGGGATACAGTAAGCCAATCGATCACTGGTCATGTTCCCTCTTTCTTTCGACTTTGCTGCTTTCTACGCCACCCTTGTTCAGGCCGGCCGCTATATAGCTGTAGACGCGCCAGTTAAGGCGACCAGCATCATTTCAATATTCGAATGTTGCTTGGGGTCTGAATTGTGTATTTTATTAGATTCGAGTTTCTTTTCGATCGACCTAGCAGCTGTACGGATTACGTACAGTACTGTACTAGTCGCTGATGGGCTTCTCCAAGTTCTCAGCTGTCAATAGATATGGCCGATGTAACACTGATAAGTATTTTAGGATATGGCGCCCCCTCTCCTGCATGATACATTTCACAGTTCGAGAAAACCACATGCTGAGAAGTACCAATAGGATTCTACGATGCACCTCAGCCTTTCCACACGTTTTGTTTCTTTTCATCCTCGTGTCCACCTACCTTGCATGCGAAAAACTCGATAAGGCACAGATCTGGAGTAGGTGTGGGTTTTTCGCGGGCTGCGGCGCGGCATTCAGGGGGGTCTTTCGGATTGATCTAAAAATTGCTTTCGGGTGAGCAACCGACGAAGTCTCGATTCTGCCGAGCCTTAGCAATCATATGTCTGCCTAGCTGGGGATGTGTTACATGGCGACTTTAGATCGTCATTGTGTAAGTGGCACGCACGCATATTACCACGCAACGCCATTGAGATCATGGCGTTTGATCTGATGTTGGTCAGCAACACCAATGGCTGCTCTGATGCGGTGACCGTCTGCACCATCTTTCTGACAATTCTCTGGGGCGGTAGGGGGCCTATCAGGAATTGCGAGTCGCTAACTACCTAGCTAGGTCAGCTTGAAACGGATCGGGGACGTAAGGCACTTTCACTAGCTTTGCTACGCCCCATGATGCACTCTCTTGCTATGTAGAAACCGTAAAATGTGGTGAAGGCGATCCAGATCAGCCACATCGCAGCTCAGATGGATTCTTCCGCAACCGATCAACCCACCATACCAGTTACAGTCACAATCGGGTTGTCATACCAGGAAGCAACCCTGGGTGGTCTTTTTCTGACAGCTAGTCCCCCCTTGCCGTAGGAACCGTACATAGACGAACCTCGTGGACGAGATGTAGTGACGTAAAATCAACCCGCTGCCCCCAAGCGCTACCGTTGACAATCCCACCCTTCATTTTGAATCTTTCCTAATCGATAATAACTGGAAGCTCAAGACCTCAGGGAGAGTTGGGGGACTTCTGCTATGATACCGAGCCAAGCCCGCAATCGTCTAATCTGCTGCCCATATGTGGGTGATGCGTTCGAAGAAATCAACAGTCCGTTGAATAATCATTAAGCGCAACAACGAAACACGACAACGGGATTATCGCCTGCATCGTTCTCTGGGAGAGAGATCAGTGTAAATACATCACCTCAACTCATTTAATAGAGATTAGAACCCGTCGATCCCAGCTATGACGGCCGAAAGGACTTTAGGTTTCGACGTGAATGCGCCAGGGACGAGCGTGTTCATTATCCAAGTCGTCTTCCTCGCCCTCGCCTGGATCACATCGCTCATGCGTGCGTTCGTGAAGCTCGTACTACTCAGAAAGGCACTCGTCGATGATTATCTCATGCTAGTAGCGTTGGTATGAAAACGTGAGAACACCTGATCCGGGGCATCGTGTGGGCTAACCTGCCTGTGGACAGCTCGGCTACACAGCCACTGGGTATTTTGTCTTCAGTGCAGTTATAGACGGCGGCCTAGGTAGACTACCCAGAGAACTCAGCTTAGAGAGCAATGAGGTCTCTCTCAGGAGCTGGTTTGGTAATATGGCGCTCTCAGGCCCAGTATCAGGCTTAGCTCGAATTTCTATCGCCCTGTTCCTATTACGAATTACGGTGAAGAGATGGCACAGGGTGGTTTTGCACACCATAATAGGTGCCACGGCAATCATGACCATTGTGTATTTCTTCATCGTGGTCTTCCAGTGCTCACCTCCTTCCTATTTTTGGCTGAGAATCAAAGAAGGAGCGAAAGGGTCTTGCGGCCACGGTATGGGTGTTCAGGCTGCTACGCTGGTTTGGGGTTCATTCGCTGTGGCAATGGATTGGTTGCTTGGCTTACTTCCCATCGCTAGTAAGTAGACCCAAGAGTCCATTCGTTCCTGGTTAGCCTATGCTAGAAGCACGGTGTCCGATTAGAGCTAGGGATCGGATCTGTCCGAGGTTCTCTATACTCCTCAAGGCTTTTAGCCCTTCCGCCTAGAAGGAGAGTTACTGACTCGGGTTTTTGAAGTACTCTGGGGTGTTCGTATCAATCGACAATCGAAAGTTGGTATCGCGGCTATACTAAGCTTCGGGATTATGTGAGTGTATTTAACATCACCATTGGCCAAGGGAATCAACTATGCTAACACTCATAGTGCTGGCATTGCTCTTATTGTCCGTTTGATATTTATCAGGCTAGATGGCCCTTCACCTGGAGACGCGGTCTATGGGACACTGTAAGTCCTTCGAGTATAGATGGTCACCTACCCATGCTAATGTGCCACCACGAAGGACCGTGTCGATCAGTGCAATTGTCGAGCTTGCGTTAGGTATCATAGCAGGGTGTATCGCCACATTGCCGCCACTTTTCAGGAGGATGGGGTTACATTTCGGCGGCAGTTCTAAGGAAAGTGCCTTAACAGACACAATTCCGTGGCAGAGATCATTCGCAGGGCCGGAGCCTCGCCATCAGGGGGCAGAGAATCTCATCTTGATGTCGCCACGGCGATTAGAAAGGGAACAGGATGCGCGTGACGATGTTGAAACACGACGACCACGGGCAAAGAGTCCGTCCACAAAACGAGTGCTATCGTCGTCGAATTGGGACATTGACATCGAAGTCGCTGGGCCAGGCGATGATGGCCCGCTCCCCTCAGGAAAAGAAATTCAGATTCGCACCGATATCAAGGTTTCCTCACATCCGTCGAGGGGTAATCTTTCTGTCAGTACTATCGACTTCGTGGACAAGCCTCTTCCTCCACCACCTCCGAGGCCGACGGCTAGGGATCGGTCAATACCGAGGTCACGACCCCTTACTCCTACTCTGTTTTAAATAATTTGTCTTCGAAGGCTTGTATATATTTCTCGTTAATGGGCGACTCTCTAGAAAATTAAGGGCTCGCTATGAGTGTTAGGTTCGGCGAGCATCAGTGTATAGGGAGGTTGATTCATGGAACCCCCCGGCACCCGGGGTGAGGTATGGTCGGCGTTATAGATGGGTGCGTTATCTCTTTAGGGTGAAAGGGGAAATCTTCACTCGTATCTTTTTCTATAATGATTTCGTCCAAAATAGATCGAAATGGAAACGCGCCGTTCTTCTCGGTAAGCTCTTGGTGGCCAAAATGAAGCTAAGCGGTTTCACTTTTCCCTATTTATACCATAGGCTTTGGCTTTTCAGAGAGGTTACTTATGGCATGCGCGCAGAATTAGATGAATATGTGATCTATTGGCATCGGCGGAAGCATCTATGGCGTCGGGAAAGGTAAGCATCCAGAAATCAGAAACGAAGCTATGTCCGGGTTGTATCGGCATGGGCTCGGCTTTTCTTATAGCTTAGCATCTCGGACCCATGAGGCCGTTAGGTAGGGGTTCCTACGCTTATCAAATTTGATTGTGAAAAGATGTAGATATTATTATTATGTCGGATGCGTACTCTTATTGATGGGTTGATGATCCAGTATATACAGGAGGTTAGGTAGGGATCACCTGTGTTGTTTCAGGAAATTTGTGGGGACCTGTTACCCCAAGACCTATCAGACTGATCGCGTGGAGCTCAATGTACCTCGAGCTCGTCGTGCCTGGTTTAGTTATCCCAAAACTCCGACAGTGCATCTACGCTGTAGGCAGGTATCCAAAACTGGCCAAACAACCATAGACGAACCCGACCGACCAAACCAGCGTCGAGGCCACTGCGCGCACCCACTCTCTTTAAACGTAAACATCACTATCGAAAGGCGGCGTCTGCTCGCCACCAACCTTCCATCAACATGAAGCCTGTCGTCGGGGCGATGCAAGCATGGTCTTGGTATGCTTGATGATCTCCCCTATCCATCCATCATTCATCTATATATTAGGAAGAGCCCATCAAATCAATAGGGGTGACGAACCGGCCGACGCAATATGGAGTGGAACTAATTGTTTTTCTATAGCGTCGTCATCTCTTTCTTCGCCATTATCATCCTCTCCGTCATTGGTAGTCTATATCGCAGCAGGCATCACGAGTTCGTAGGAGGTGTCGAGGACCCCGACAACACCGGCGAAGTTTCGAGCACCATATTCACAGCTGTTATTGTATACGCGGTATGTCCGGGCCCGGGGATGTGATGTTAATATTCCGCCGTGTGTCGCGGAGGGCGATCGTCACTTCTCCAAATGTTTTTTTCATCCGCGGGATGACTAAAGGCTGACGTCCGCGTGTCTTCTCTAGGCTTTCCTGGTGTGCTGCGGTCTCCAGGGCGTACTGCACATGCGCGAGAACCGACGCGGCGCTATTGCGCTATAACCGACGAGCACGCTACGCGATTCGATATAATATATAGGTGGGAGTTGTATTTGCAGGTCATCGAAACTTGGCGTCACGGCGTATCATCACGGACAGCACATGGCTAAAATGCGCATCAATAGACATGCACCCAAACTCGAAGAGTCGGCCGGGCCTTTATGCCACGGCTTCTCCTAAACGAGTTCCCCAGCATTCACAGAGAGCTATGATGGGTAATAGGATTTGGAGCTCCAGGCTTGAATGGGCAATGCGTTCTTAAGACGATGCTAACTCGTGTTTGCCGGGATCCCAATACTAGCGTTGCTCTCCTGAGCGATGGGTGGCTGCTGGAATCTCAATGAATGCACAACGTTTTCAGGAAGGCTGGGTTAACTGTAATAATGTGCGGCTATCAAATCCGATGCTGTATAAGGAGCCGTACTTCGCCCTGGGAAGTGTATATGTCCCCATATTAGATGTACTGTACGACTTATAGCACAATTACTTGGCAGGCGTTGAAACCCTATTGCTGGATACAAGGTTGTCCCCTCCGTTGGTCGCAATATGTTAGCTCGGTATAATTTTACGGGCGTATATGCTACATCAAGTCCCATGGTGACACTTTGTGTTTCTTCCCAACAACCCGGTTCTATATGGCCTTCCAATAATCTTCCTTTGCGCTAACAGATGAGCCTTAGGCGCCAGCTGGGTCTAAAGAGCCGAGCCACCCGTTTCATCTCGACCTGTAAGAGATGTAACACACACCCAAGTTCCCAACCAATCGGTAGCCTGGCCCTACATATATGCTGAACTGTCATCAATCAAACAATATATGGATTTGGTCATATTCCGGCCTTATTTTCAACACTGGTCGAGATTTTCGATCATTACTCGGGAATAAAATATTGCAGCAAGGGATATAGTTCGTCCTAATAAAAGGGACTGCTCATCATTTACTTACCTAGGGGGTACAACAACGGATAGCCTATCCCCGTGGTGACACAGCAGCATAGCTAGGGAGCTAGCGTTCCGATTGCCTCTGCCTTACTCCCTTCAACAAGCCCAATTTAATTCCTGCCATCTTCTGTCCGCTGTTGTACAGCCGTTTATGTTGTCTCAAAGGTTGTGCTTTCAATGATCTCGGTTTTTTGCAGAGACCTATTATTGTCTGTCCATTCTTGATGTGGTTTCACTGGATTCATTTGACTACCTGTCTGATGGCCGATCATTTGAGCCTATACCAATCTAAACGCCCTTTATCCTCACAATGATGCAGGCTGCCGCAAACTACGAACGCCATGCGCTAAGCAGGCGGGAAAGACATATCATAACCAACGTGTCTCCAAACAAGAAGAAATACCCGGTATGATCGTGTCACCACTAGCAACCGGGTTCGCCCCTTCATGTCTATATGAGTCGTACTACATGCGTGCGTGCGTTGCTTGAATGAAGATGAATAACAGGACCTCGGGCCTACCTACTTTTGGGTTTGACTGCTTGCTTTGTCTTTTTCTCTTTCTCTTTTCTTTCATCATCTTCGTTCCTCCTTCCTTTTTATTAAGGGCATAGCTACTTCTGCTTTGGTGGTTTGTCTACCCCGCCGATCTGTCAGTTGAGCCGCAGCCGTACTTGCCTTATGTTGGCCGGTGCTTAAGCAAACAACCTACCTTCCATCTCCTCAACTAGGAAACATCCTAGGAAACATCCTTCCTATATATCTTGGCACTCGTGGCAATCTTCACTTCAGCCTGCATCCCCTTCTGTCACATTCTATCCTTGAAGCAGCTTGATTGTTCTTCCCAGCCTACTACCAACACTCCTACTTAGTAGGTAACCAGCCAAAGAAGAATATCAGACGACGCTAGGTAGTGTAGCGGCAACACCCGGACACGCGAATCTACACCTGTCATCACAGCACCGCAGCTAGGCCAATCAACCCGTACACGATGCGTCTGTCACATGTACTCTCGCTCTCCACTGTGGGCACTTGTGTCCTCGCGCAGAACATTACAACGGGGGTAGGTTATTTAGTGGACCGTGGACATGTTCAAGCGATTCCGTCTGCTCACTCTCGCCAATAGCAACTTGGAGATGCAATCATCGTTACGAATAACCCCGCGGGGAAACAAGCCGCCGCCGTGCTCCCAGATACGCCATTCTTCACTTCGGGATCCCTCAACGGCAATGTCAAAGGCACCGTTAAGGCTGCTTCCGGAGTAGACGGTGTCGGCGTTGACTTCGAGGTCTCCTTTTCCAACCTACCTACAGAGGGTGGGCCATTTAGTAGGCTTTCCTTGCTGCGGATCGCATGTACATCATTGCTAACATACACGCAGCCTATCACATCCATGTCGACCCCGTTGATGGTTCGGGCAACTGCACCAACACCCTGGCTCAGTACGCATTCCCAAGTCGTTTATTTCCTGTTTTAGTAAATACCTTGTCCCATATGTTCCTAGATATGGCCATCTCTTTGACATGAGCAATAATTCCTAACCCCTGAACTACTATAGCCTTGACCCCTTCATCCGCGGCGAGGATCCGGCATGCAACTCCGCAAGGCCGGAAACATGCCAAGTCGGAGACCTTAGTGGCAAATACGGCAAGATCACATCGGATCCATTTACAGCCAAGTTTCACGACAACTTCACCTCCATGAGCGAAGGTCCTGGCTCCTACTTTCTCAACCGCAGCGTCGTCGTTCATTTTGCTAACAAGACGCGTATCACGTGCGCCAACTTCGCCGTGCTGGATTGTTCGGCTGGTAATGCCACTACTAACGGCTCGTGCGAACCGTCTTCGACGCCACATAACGGTTCTCCCAGGGGTGCCAGTGGCGTTCTTGCTGTCAAGACCTTAGCCCTTCCCATGTTGGCTATGCTTTTCGCCCTTTGAGGAAGGCCTTTATAAAGGCCCTACGCATTTACTAGCGGCTTGCGCAAAGAAATGGCGAGCGTCTATGCCGTACTTCCTAAGTCGTCAGCGCTTTGAGTGACTAGTTGAAAGGCGGGGACAGTTCCGCCTACAGGACCCTAGTAATTGGGTTAATAATTCTCTTGTGGTTTACATAAAAGACTGTAACCTTAGCGAAGTCCGCATGACACGTCAGTGCACCGACATAAAAAAGGGCTGCATATAATAGAGAGGGGATGCTAGTGTTTCACAGATTTGGTTGCAGCTGCAGAAAAGATTGACGAAAGTACAACCTATGATAGAATTCCGCACTCTGAAGGGTTCACCTAAAAAAGAAATATATTGATGTACACCTTGGCACAACTTAGACGATGGACCTAATTTTGCCACATTCGATGACCATGATCCTGGAGGCGGAAATCCGATGGACGAGTCCCGGGCGGGACGGGACAAGGGAGCACTCCCGTCATCGGCAGTACGGAAAGCGATTTTCCACCCCTACCTCTCCATACATACAGTACATGTCCATCGAGATCCCCATGCCACCACCTATGATAAGGTACAACGCACAAGCACCTAACCTCACATGCTCCCCATGTGCTTCCAATCTTGAACAAGACTCCAAGGATCTGATCACGACCACAGTCGCCAGCGATTGCGATGATGATAATTTCACCTGCGTTATTGCCAATACTTCTAATATCCTCTCCAAGGGCCAAGACCCTCATCTTACGACGTCGGTCAAATACTCGCCGCAATTACTGGCAGGACCCGGTCGTGCACACCGTTTTGCCCTGCAGGGGATCAAGCATGCTATAGAGACTGGCACGATCACTGCCTAGGTAGGTATTTGCAGTCGTGATTTTCTGCTCCACGTAGCATCCGCTACATGACACAGATCACAGCAGTACCAAGGTCGTTCTTCAGTCGGCGACATGCCCCGCCGCCAGACTGCGCCGCGCACATGAGGTGTAGGTAGCCTTCACGTGTCACTAGAGCGTCGTGATAAACCCACCAGTAAACCTAGTTGCACATCTGCAGCCACAGAGAACCAGGCAGACCTTGCCCAACCCCAACTTGGGAGGGATGCAATGCTTACGGCCTAGCCTCGGGCATCCACTTTCCCGAACGGTCCAGATGGTGAGCCCAGGTAGGTAGCCTGAAGAAGGTCGTCAAGACTGAGATAAGACAACGAAGCAGCGATCTCGCTATGTTCTGCTGTCAGCAGCGTTTCTTTTGTTCAGTACTATCGAACGATTCTTACAACATTTTGCCTTTTGCGTCAGTCCCCCACAAGACCAGGGCGGAAACCGGGGCTCGACGTGTCCGCAATGGGCATGGTTGGCATGGTTTATCACTCGGTTACCGTCTAGGTATCTATCGATTGGCATCATCCGGCCAGGGGTAACGATGGGCGTGGATTCCCATCTGATTGGCGCGGCCTTACTCATTCTGCTCCCTCTCCAGTCAGGAGACTATTTCGCCCTTCGGCAGATCAACATCGGTAACTCTGCCGTCGAGATATTGGATATTGGATTCACTTGACGGGTGACGCGCT
This sequence comes from Lasiodiplodia mahajangana, assembly GCA_029590625.1. Classification (NCBI taxonomy): domain Eukaryota; kingdom Fungi; phylum Ascomycota; class Dothideomycetes; order Botryosphaeriales; family Botryosphaeriaceae; genus Lasiodiplodia; species Lasiodiplodia mahajangana. Next base: position 17,768 of record JAPUUL010000140.1, on the reverse strand, counting down.
CTCGTAGTTTTCGCACACCAGAGATAGGATAGGGTACCTACATGCCGTGCCTAGCCCTGTCTAGCGTAGCGCACGTTACGACCTCATCGAGGCCCAGGGTCGAAGCTCCAGCTTGATGTAACCCACTATGCATACCTAAATGCGAGAACTAACTTCCGAGATCCTCTCACGTCGCCGCATGCATCTCGGCTCACCTGAATCGACTAGGGACGAGCTCATATTTGGGCTACCAACTTGAATGAGATTAGTCCACGTCAGTCCAAGGCATTCATACAATGCGGGGACCTGCATCTGATGGAACCCGCAGGCTCTATCTATCGCAATTCACACGAGTCAGCAACTAGGTAACAGACAAGGCAGAAGGCAGTTATTGGCATCAGCTTATCAGGGTTTAGCGCACATTGTACCAATAAACGCCCAAATCCACTTAGCCGCAGAATCGACAGCAGCAGCAGCAGGATCTACTATAACCAGGGGCACTGCATTATACAGGTGTCTAACGGCACTGGCCTGAATGATGGGTCCTGCGAGGGGTCCTCGCTGCCCAATGACGGATCGTAAAGTAGATGCGTTGGGGGTCTCCCAACCTCGATTCTGCGGCCTTATTGAGATGCTAGCAATATTGCTGCACATTCCTTGTGAGGATCTGGGGTTAGCCAGCAATAGGACGCCTCCTATACGGCTACCATTGCCTTGGGATGATATTGCGTTAGGACACTTGCGCTTGGCTAGCCCTTCATTACTCTTCAATGCAACAATTATTCCGCTTACACCTCACGATGATACAGACACACAGACCTCGTTTCTCAAAGGAAATAAAAAGTAACATATTTCGCATATTTCGCCGAGCCCATATACAGTTTTTCACGCTTTTTCTTCGAGTACCCATGAACAGTTCACCAGTCCCTGGTCTCCACGGGGCTCGGAAGGGCTAGTAATTGCGCCAGTCGCCACACCATCCCAGGCATGACCAGCAGATTAGGTTTTGAGCTCACGAGCTACAAGCATGAAAGCTTGGCCATTCAGCCCGATAGAGAAGGGCTACCCTACGATCATTTCTTGAAAGGGAAAATCGCATCTCATTCAAGTTTGGTCCTACCTACTGCCGACACTAAGGGAGAAATGCAGCAAACTGTGCAACCAACCTTAAACGAGCCACTCAAGGTGATGTCCAAGCTCGTGACGCATGCGAACCAATTGTCAGTCACGAACGTAAGCGGGCCCTGTCGTCATACGGAGTTACATCACTTGCTTGGAGGCTCTCAAAGGCGTCCCAGCACCAAGTCGCATCAGTTTTTGATGTTCCCTACTGCTTTGGTGGGAAACCTCGTCCAGATTCCATGCGCCGGATTGGTACGCAGACCTTTAGTAGTCACCTCAACCCACCAACGGGAGAGCGAGTCCTCGTCGCTTGGAGTAGGGGACGCAATACGATGACACTGCTCGATTCGAACAAGCGCCTTGCCATGCGCTTTAGACTTGGGCGGTGGCCTCAGTTGCAGATATTCATGGTTCAACGGCCCTTAGCTCCGCATCAAGCAAATAGGTCACAAGTCTAACTTACACTGAAGCTCCCCATCAACATCCTAGATGGGAATAAGAAAAAATTTTCCTGGGAATTTCTCTTTTGGAAAACATGGTCGTCGGCTAACCTCCACATGCTTAGCTATCCGCACCGCTAGCTCATCTTGACCCCTACTCAATATTTCCAACAACGTCAGAATATGGATAGACGCCTGGTTTCGGTCAACTTCTATCAACCGGCTAAGCCTACACCCACTCGGAAGAGACCCTGACGACAAGGTGGTGGCTAATGGAGGTCAAGTTGCTCGCCCGTCCAATAGCCTGCTCAACGTCAGACACTCTCCTCCAGGTAGGGTGGGGTGACGATGTTCCGTCTTGTCCGTGATCCTGTCAGCTTCACACCTAAAAGAACACCAGGAGCTAATGAAGCTAGTGTCTAGACCGTGTGGATGTTGGTTGCGATCATCTCCCGCGTGGCTCAAACTATGCTTCCCACATCGCTATTCAGCGAATAAGATGCTAATATTGTCTATGGGAGGGATCTTGACAGGCCTTGTTACAAACCCGAATACCGTAGACCGGTTGTGATAGTCAACCGAGCCGGTCTGGAAACAGTGGTTCTCTAGACTACCATGCATGGCAACCCACCGCTTCGAGCCGCCCTGAGTGATATCCCTGTATAGCACATCGGGGCAGAGATAGTCAAGAGGCTCATGGCTGAGTAACAGTCAGGCCTGAAAGTCATATCGACCGTAAAAGTAGTCCAGGGGTCTATTCCCTCTGTCATATTTGTTATTACCACTTTCGTTAAATAGGTTCCGTTGGACCACCATCTTCTACGTACTTTTCTTCGCGATTCTATTTTGTCCACTGCAAGGTTGAACTTCCAAGTGCATCAGAGACTTGTTGTTGTGCTCCTAGATCCCGACAGGAAACAAAGGCGTCGATCCAAACCACACACTTTGTAACCCCTTATCTCTTAACATTGGCATTGTTTTCATCTAAGTCACGGAATCGTACCTAGTCTTACATACCGTCTACTGTCCTCATCTTGACAGGATAGTTCATAGCCTTGTATGGCCATTACTTCCGCTCCCCTAGCCTCAAAAATGACGCCCATTGCCCCTCAAGGGTACAACCCTAACGTAGATGCTCTACGAAAGGTTAGTGCCTCTGCCCTTATTTAACTGAACCTATTCCTTATAGTGGCCTCGCCGAGAAGTTGTGTATCATGATTGCGTTATCTGCGTCACATCATATATCACTAGGCCATTGTCTAAGGAGGCATGCTGACCAAAATGCAAAACAGAAGGAGTATCCCCATATGAGCCATGGTAAAATATCACAGCTACTGAAAATTCCTAAGATGTACTTTCTAATCCGAACCAGGCGTCTATCTTGATCACGGGGGTGCCACAATCTATGCAAGATCTACCGTCGAGGGGTTTGCATCCAAGATGGTCACGGGCTTATATGGCAACCCACACTCGGAGAATTCCCCTGCAAGACTTTCCGGCGATGTCGTTGACCAAGTACGCGAAAAGATGCTCAACTTTTTCGGAGCAAGCTCAAACGATTTTGATCTCATATTCGTCGCCAATGCAACAGCCGCGGTGAAGCTCGTCGCCGACTGCTTCAGAGATCTCGCGGAGAAAAGTAGAGATCGTAAGTTCTGGTACGGTTATCACAAAGACGCCCATACCAGCGTTGTTGGCGTGAGAGAGCTCACACACGGGCAATTTCATTGCTTCGAAAACGACGAAGAAGTTGAGGAGTGGCTTCAATTCCCGGAGAATGCGTACGCAAACCGAGCCAACCCTAACGGGCTCGGCCTGTTTGCATATCCCGGCCAGTCCAACATGACGGGAAGAAGGCTACCGCTGTCGTGGTCTTGGCGAGCGCGCCAGTCAGAGTCTCTCCAGAACACATACACACTGTTAGATGCCGCCGCGCTTGCTATGACATACCCGATGGAGAATATCTTCCAAGACCCTGACCGAGCACCTGACTTCACCTGCTTTTCCCTATACAAGATATTCGGCTTCCCCGATGTTGGAGCGTTAGTCGTCCGGAAGGAGTCAGGCCATATCCTCACCCTCCGCAAATACTTTGGAGGTGGCACAGTCTCTATGGTTGCCACCTTTGGCGACACCCCATGGCATCGCTCGAAAGGCCTTCAAGCGCCCACGTACAAACTACACGAGGGACTCGAAGACGGCACGCTACCATTTCACAGCATCCTAGCCCTTGATGAAGCCATCGACGTGCACTTACGGCTATACGGGTCTATGAAAAACATATCCGCGCACACGTCTTACCTCATCGAGCAGTTATATCGTGGTATGGCTGAACTGCGTCATGGCAATGGGCGACCTGCATGTCTCATCTATTCCGAGAATAGGGACTTCAAGAACCCCAACAAACAAGGCTCGGCTATCGCTTTCAACATGGTTCTCCCAAGTGGAGACTATGTTTCGTATACGGATGTGGAACGGATGGCGAATGACGCCGGTTTCTATATCAGATCCGGAGGTACAAACCAACAATAATCTTAGTGCGTCGTGGTTTACACATAGCTTACATCAGCATAGGTGTCTGTAATCCCGGCGGAATCTTCTCCCTGCTAGGCTACGAGCCGTGGATGACGGAGCGTGCGCTCTCTGCTGGCCACCATTGCGGCTCGAACGGAATATCCGTCCTTCATCGACTCCCCACAGGGTAAGCTAGCTCAGCCCTGTGCGCCACACACACGCACACACCTATAGATTGAATACTGACATCTTCTACCTCCCCTATAGTATTGTTCGTGCGAGCCTCGGCGCAATGTCTACAAGGCAGGACGTTGATTTGTTCCCTTGACTTCTTGCGTACGACGTTCGTCGGCACCGACAAAGAAAGCAGTCCGTTATCCGACGCCCCGACGCTCCACTCCATCCCATCCGACACAACGCTCGAGCCACAGATTGCGCTTGAGCCTATCGCCGACGCTGATGCTCTGCCCGAGCTCCGCAAGCTCAATCACAAGAAGTCCCGGGCGAGACACATCCCCCTCCTATCACACTTGCGGCGCACACAGAAACCGGGAGTGAGGTCGCCGCCACCTGCCCTCCCCGCTAAGAACCTTCCCGGCTTGCCTACCATTAGGTGACTATATGGTTCCACCGGTTTCAACAAGGTCGTTAGTAGCCTCGCCTGACCAAGTCGGTCAGGCCTCGTGAGCGTTTTAGGTAAATGGTATGCGCCTTTCACCTAGTGTATATAGCTGGCTATGTTAGGTATGATCGGCGGCTGGACTTATCCTGTTAAAAGTCTTGGGAGGGCGGTAATAGTCAATTTAGTTGTTCTCATAGTTTAATAAGCACTATTTTCGCGTTTCTTACCCCTCGTTCCCTTTGTCAACTGTTCTCTCGTGGTATTATCACTATTCCTGTAATGACTTTGTAGAAGAAGATGGCACGTTTCGGGTCATTCGGGTCGATCCTGTGGCTTGTCTTGCTTGGGCGGCGTAGACATGGTAGTCAGATGGTGTTGGTACTTTTTCTTGCCCCTCCCCCACCAACAGCAACAACTAAAATCTGATAATCCTATACTTAGCACGCGCCGTACCAACAGCTTGGTGAGTTGCTTGATCGGATATACCTAAGCAGCATACCTACTAGAGAATAAAGAAGCGGGAATAAGTGCATACGTAACACAAGTGTAATATCTAAGCATGAGTCTCGCTGAGTGAGACTCGAACTGCAGGCACAACTAGACAGACGATGACAAGGAGGGACCATCTTATGAAAGACTACCTCCAAACCCTACTTTATGGTTATACGTATGTAGAAGTACGTCATGTTTTTTTAGACCCCTAATTGCCGGGGGCAAATAGGCTGAGAAAGTATTACCTATGGCCAGACTATGGCCGACGTTCTGCATACCGTACAGATGATAGCCCCGGATTGAGAGAGTTTGGGTCGCCGGAAATGGGAATCCAATCCTTCTATCTAACCGAAGTAGGTCAACTATCCGCGACCCATTGCATTGGGTTCTTCACGTGGCTATTTACTGTAGTAGTAGCTATGTACGTACGTTAGACGCGCAATAAAACTTTATCGAGATCTGTCCCGTTCATATGGAAGCTTGAGAAGATCGCCAAGATAACCGTATAAACGGCGCCCGTGGGAAGATACGACGCGACGGTGTATTAGGCTTACCCTTAGCGCCGTGGTAGATTTGGCGTCAATTGGTATCTTGCGGGCACTCTATTAGTTTTGCGTATCGTGAACGAAGACGACAGATATATCTAGCTAGATAGATACGCCGATGGAATGGCTCTGCTACTTAATTCTGACATGACCCAATAGTCCGCTGGTAGTCGGAGCAGGGTCCACTTGACCCAAGCTACCCGCGACCGATCCTCGTTTAATTCCGTGCCGTAAGCGGTGATCTTGACTATGGTCGGCCAAGTGCGGACGAAAAGATGGAGCGGACGACGTAAGTACGGGTCAAATAGTTAGCGAGGAAAGATCCGTCGCGCTTCCCGCTCGAAGCGCCGCTCCCTTCGCTTAGTTTCACGCCAGCCAGGAGCTAGATAGATAGGTATCAGCGATGTCAAAATGTCTGCAAGGATGAAGGGCTCGCCGTATTGACGGCTCTCTTTCTCTCTCTCTCACGCGCGCGCTAGGCTCTGGCCAGGGGATAGCTCTATAGGGGAATTGTTATTTCCTGGTTTTGCTTGGTGGTTGGCAAGGGACCTCTTAGTACGGAATAAGTGATAAGCTCTTGTTGTTGCGCGAAGGTCCCTAAAAACTCTTCTCTAGCTATTACCCTACCTATATACAAGAGTAACCTCTTTGTTTAGTCCTCTAGGCCCTGCAATAGCCTCCTTCTTAAACCTCACGATAGTCCCTCGAGGTGTGATGGCGGCTGCGGATGTACATTTTAGCAGTAGTAGAAATAAGGACGGCCGCGGAAAGCAAGTCTAGTATCATATCGCACCGAATCGACGCATGTGGCGGAATAGGCGAAGTCAGGAGAGCGCTCTCTCAAAGGCAACTGTACTGGCCCGTCCCTAGGGACCAAGACGGAGACTCGGGGAATGATGTCTTCTTGCGATATAGAATCACCTGTACGAAGGTCTCTATGGGCTTATTGTGGCCGTACAGCGTTTCTGCTTTCTTCAACTATCTTGATGTTTTAACTGCCGCGTTCTGTTCTGCCATCGGCGCTCGAATCTTGTTGATGCCTGTTATTTTGGAACTCAACTAGCTTTGCACTTCCTTAAGGAACTTCATCTCCTAAACTTACCGCAGCAACGACCTGACGTACTAATCATGGTGTTAGGCTAGATGTAACTAATGATGGGAAATATAGACCAAAATCGGCAGGAAATTAGGTAAAGGGATAGCTACGCCTAAAATTCTAGTCAGGTGACCTAGCATTCTGTCGCGGCCACCGCCTAGCCCTACGGCACATCACATGCACCGCTTGTTTTCGCGGGATCCCTTTGAGTGTTGTGTTGGCTCTATAACTTCTTGCAATCCCTTGTTAATTTCACAACCCAAAGTAGATCAACATAGCAGCTTTTTATTAGCATACTTATATACTTAAGAAGCATGTAGGTATTGATTTAAGAGTTATATTTAGCATGGGTGTAATTAGGTGAGATCCGGGCGAAAACAAAGTGTCTGTATTCTATTAAATTGATTGGCTCATCCCCTAGCTTAGTGCTTACCTGTGGATACAAAGTCCTACAGCACTTAAAGAGATGATCAAGGATCTGATCCGAACTGACATGACCCCTTAGCCGGCTAGTCGATAAAGTGACATTTAGTAACGTGATTAGATGTTTGTCCTTGTAGGTAGGGTTATCTTCTTCAAACCTGCGATTGATATACAAATGATATCCTACTAATCGGACAGCTATTCGTTCGCGGGCCCTGTTTTCTGTGAATTGCTGGGTTACAGCATGTTTTAAGCAATGGCTGTTACAAAAGGTGAAAGAAACAGTAGCCGCTGATGGTTTGTGCCTGCATGTCAATATCCACATTGCGGCTCAACACTCAACAGCCCCCCCTGCTCTGTCTATGTAAGTATGTAAGTACATAATAATATACTTGTAGATACCTACTTAGGGTACCTAGGTAGTTTATAGTAGTAATTGTAATACTGCAATGTGGAAGACCAGGCAGTCTCCGTGCAGGGTTGGTCATATACATGTTTAGAGCCCCAACGAAAAGGACCGGCTCGGTGGGGACACCGCAGTAACGGGTGGCGGCAGCCGGTGCTTGGCCCAACGTCTAGGTAGTTAGTTGCCGTTTCACAACCTTTGATCCCCATAGCGAGTTATAGGCGCATGGACACTTCTGTTTCATTACAAAAAAAAAAATGAAAATGTGATATTTACCCCAGATCAATTTGATTACCATGCTCAATGAGGGTTGTTGTTTTGATCTATATATCTTTGCGTAGTCTCGACGCCATTCATCACAATTGTGATGAGCTGCATTATGCAGTGGTTGGTGAGCTCTTATCGTGAGCTTCATCCGCGAGGGTCTCGGTTCCTGAAAGCTTGGGAGTTACTAGGTATCCAGTGGTCTTCCCTAAACAAGAAAGGTTAGTTGTACTACCTACTTAGCTGGCCCATCGGGTTCCAGGCGTAACCCATGAGTGTTGAGCCTGGTAGGTAGCCAGGTACTGTATGCCTACTGCAGAAACCCGCATCTTCGAACACCCATACACGTTGTAGGCGAATGGCAGTACGACGATGGAACTAGGAAAACAACCCGGGCTCGAGTCCGAAACCATGCCACCGAAAACTACGCTATGCTTGCGTGTCTCCGTCATAAGCTCAATCCATGCCGGATATGTTGTCCGACGTAGGACGATGAAATCGTAGTATGCTAACCTGACCATGCCTCCAGAAGGTTAGTCCACACCCCTAATCATTGCGGGACCCTTGTAGGATGTAGGTGGGTAGGCTCTAATAAGTCCGAACATGATCTCTGGATGAGCCGTTAACTCCTGGTAAGTCATCGTCAGTATATTGGCACACATATCCCATATAGGCGTCTCTTAACCAAGCTACTTACCCGCCATATTCCCAACTGCGACGCGACCAAGCAATAGAGAAATCAAGATGGTTTGTGGTCCAGACAGGAACAAGTCGATAGTCCCCGTTTCCAAAGGTGCGTTCTCCATGTGCGCTCAGCACTGTTTGCGGATATGCCATACTGAACGTAACTAATCAACGCTCACCAGTCGAGAAGTTACGCCAGTCGCAGGGGGAGAAGAAGACTAAACAGGCTCGGGAGGCCCAAGAAGCCAAAGACCGCCACACCTGGACACACCAGAATCCCCCCCCCCTAGAGCAGGTGGTCACCATTAGTAGTATACGAGTGCTATTCCCTCTCCCCTCTACCTCTTTAGCCCCATCGCAGAACTGACCTACTTCAATTAGGACATCGACGGGTCCCGGAGCCACTTTCCTAGCCTAATACGCGACCACCACTCCCCTTCCATCGGTGAACGAATCGCTACCGTCGATTACCCGCTTCTCTAGGTCCCCTAAACGCATCTAAGTAGACACAGCTATGGCATGTCCACCGAGCGAATATAGTGCGGTAAGGTGAATGGTTAAGGGTTGCCGACCTGGTGCGAGCTGCAATGGATTAGTTGGATATGGGCGGTATGGGGAAAGCTGTTGGACCTCTGCTTGGCTTATTGGGTGTCAGAGGTTAAGCGCTGTTGTCACACCATCGTTAGTGTCTTATAATGAGAATAGGGTTCTCCTCCTATTATTGAAGAATCCCTAGTTTGCCGGCTTTTAGTTGCAAGGAGAGAGTGATATAACCTATTTCGAGCTAACTCTTAAACTTGAACAAGCGTCTAAGGGAGAGTGATGTAGGTCGGTAATCAATGAGAACGACACGTACTTATAATAGTCATAATAGTCTTGGAAACACGGCCTCACGGGGCACGTAGGTAGTATCTAATTATAGATTCTACGACCACCCCTGTAAAGTGTCTAGGAGAAATGACAAGAAGGCTACATACCGGGAATACCTACCTTCCAGGAAATCGGTACTTATGTACCTACTTCATCCGCTAATAACGAACGCTTTAGTTCCCAGAATGAATAACGTAGGGTATGACTTTGGTATAACGTGGTTCCCCACCCATCGTCGCTGATCTCGTAGACTCGACCTCGACCCCAGGGCAGTTCCGCCTAGACGCTAGCATGACGGGTCGTCCATCCTTAATACCTTGCTTTATGGCTTCAGGCAGTCAATAGCCTCAGACCTAGGGTCTAGGTTTATCTTGCCCATGGCCCTACATAAATAGTCAGTTAGTCTAGAGTAATGGCATGGGCATCCGAACCACTGTGAGTCAAATAATGATTAGCACGTATATATGACGGAAAAGAATAGGCAAGCTCTCTAATAAGAGACCACGGAAGCGTGATGAAATCACCCTAGAAGGATACAAGAATACGCTTCATAACATACCCAGGACGCGTAGGAGGGGTAAACATGAAGGAATACCTACTTAGGTAGCATGAAAGTCTCCAAGCAAGAATATGCAGCTGCCCTTCGGTCTCCGCCCCAATAGGTGCATATGCTACACACAGGTGTGTGCCATGTAGTCGGCATCCAATCGAAGACATCCAAAAAGCCAAACGATGTAGGTAACCTGCTTCCAAATCAGCATCGTATCAGTGTTGAGTGCATGGAGTTTCTAGCAATCTTTAGATAGACGCAACACTTATCCATTTACAAACTACAAGTGACCACTACCGGTCACATTAGCTTATGGGCAGAGATTTTACGGCTATTTAACTGAACCTACAGATACTCACAAGCCGTCGCCATTCCTAGGTGATGTATCATGGACACAGTGCTACATTCTTATCCCATCTCGGATACTTTATTGGTTCACAATGAGAGACAGTGATGGGAAACATGAAGCAAGTGCAGCGATGTAGTCGAGCATTCTTGCCAAGGTAGGCTGTTAGACCAAAGGTCCGCCACAACCTCGCTAGCAGGCGGCCCGAGCTCTTCTCTCCCCAAAGCCTACCTGCCAGAGGTATTTCCAATCTTGCACAGCTTCCACCAGTGTGTCAACAACCTGCCGTGCCGCAGCTTGGGACTGGAGTAACGTTCTGCTCGTGTAATCGTTCGGGGACCTCGCTCATCAAATAATCCCTAAGCCAGTTCACCTCCTGCGGGAGGTCGAGATCAACGTAGGGTGACTTCGGTCGACCTTGTTTATCAAAAAGAATACCCCAAAGCTCAAACCATTTGCCTTCCTCGCTGAGTGACTGATCGGACCGCCGTGCCAGCGCCTCTTTCTTTGTTTCTGTGATGCCCTCTATCCCCCCGGCCTTTATTTCACATAGGTTTCACCTGATATGGGCGTAGCATTCGTCACAGGTAGGGAATATCTCGAGACATCGTGGACAGTGCTTAGGAGCCAGGTGGCGTCGGACGAGATGTTGCTTCACATAGCTGATCTTAGATAGGTTGAGACGAGCACACGCTTGGTACTCCGCGGGCGAAAGTTTATAGTAAGGGCATGCAAGAGTGGTGGCAGGTCGGGTGTGTGGTATTGTTCTTGACTTCCCAAGCCTCTGGTTAAGGCTGGAGAGTGTGACATTGGGCAAATGCTGTTGTGTTGACTCTTCTCGAATCGGATGTAGATTCGATGCCGTGGGCTTAGACGTTGATTTCGACTTCAACTTTTGCTTCCTTTTCTTATTAGGTAATGGGCGGCGTGTGGGATCCTGATTCTTCATATTCGTAAGTTAGACAGAGTCATCCAGGAGGGATATATACTAGATTGTTCCCGGAATGCGTCATCGAACACTTAATAATCCATTGGGAAGAACTCAGTATCGTAAATGCCAACCAATCAGCTTTACACTTATAACTGCAAGCACTTGATATGAGGCGTTGTTGATTAGGGGGGTGTTTGGGAAGATACGACGCTACAGCAGAAGCGACTTCGATAGACGGCGCCCAGTGACCGACCTTCCCCATTAGTTCACTGATTATATCCCACGGCACAACTGTGCCCTTTTTCTTCGTACGTTCTTTTACTCGCAGCTTACTGTAAGTTCAAACTTCTAATTAATAACTCAGCACGTTGATTAACCTGACGCGACCAAGCAAGCCCGGCGGTCACTAGGTAGCTAAGCGACCGGGGTTTAAACGCATAGCTAACTTTTCTGTAGTAATGTTTAGTGATGGACAAGTACCTAATGAAATACCCCTCACGCTGCCTACCTAGTGAGAATACCTATTCAATCTCTCCTACAACATCAATATATCACCCAATCGCTTACTTCTACGCGTATGCTTAGCACCGAAATCGCTGGTATTTTGTGCGATTTCGCCCTTGGTCGTACCCCTACTAGTTCATTTTCAACCCATGTCACGGGGAGGTAGTACCTATGCTGAGCTCCAATGTAACGCTATCACTAAGTACCTACTTACAATGCAGTCCCAGCGCTATATCACCCTACCTTTCGGCCGATCTTCCAGCACCCCTCAACGGAAAAGAAGAAAAAAATCGACTCTATCTAGGTAGTACACACACCGAAAGATACTTGCGAGAAACAAGATCAGGTTTGATCTCCGAATACTGTAGCGAGACCTACTTCTAGGCATAATCCTCGTACCTAGTCTGCGTGTGTGTTGGAGCATGCAGCTTCATATGTGACGCTACGGGTGCTGACCAGGGCCAACTACTGTAAACATTCACAATTTTCAAACATGAGAATAACAATTAATAGTTATTTGATGGATACTAAAATAATTATTCATTGGCTGATAAACTCCGAAGCTAGATTCTATTTACTCTTCCAAAACAATCGGGGTTGGATGGGCCTTAATATGCATACAGACTGTCGCTCAAATGTTTAATGAATACAGCGAGCTCCCTGAAGGACAGGTTGGCTTCTCGGCTCTATCACGAGCATATCACGTCACATCGCCCATGTTCGATGTTTCGGCACAGCTGTGCTCTCCGTTTTCGTGCATTCTTTCACCTTTGTGGTCCTCATGACGATTACCTACATCGCGCAGTCCTAACTAACTTTGGAATATCATGGCTACTATACCTTTTGATCAAGAGGATAATGCAGGTCGTGATGGCCCGTCCGAGTATCGCCAAAGAGATGCGGGGTCAATCGGTCGACCAGGAGATCATTTCAACGCCACACAGGACAGAAGATCTACCTAGTACGCTGCTTCTGGCCAGACGCAGACGTAAAACAAAGACCAGTGGATGACCAACGTCCAGCACTAACAATGCTGGCATCGTAATTCGCTGGAGCTCTTGCAAAAATTGACATTCTCAGTTTGAAGGCCTCACTTTCTATTACCATAAGCGAGTTCAAGAGACAACCAGCTGAGGGTCAACTTCGAAACGGGATGATACTTATCCGAAGCCTTAACGCCGGGATGATTGAGGATAGTTCGAATCCACGTAGATTTTAAATCTCGTGGGGAAGCAACAGATTGAGTCACGACTGAAATGCCGAAAAGCAGATGTCGTATGACTTTGAAGCCGGTCGACATCGTGCTGATGGCGATGTCACCCTCTCCGAATAGACCGCATCAGTAACTGTCGAGAGCTTGCTTTACGAAAAATCTACAGGCACCTCTAAAGAAATACCAGTAGCCCCCCAGGCGACCCCCATCTACAAGGGCGCAGGGGAGACTGTGACGCACACTACGTTATATTGGCGTCTCCATCAGCCGCGAAGACCCATCGACAGCGTCATGTGTTGAAACATTTCAATCTGAGCATCGTTTCACGTGGCAACATTATTCCGTCTATCGAAACACAAGGATATTTCATGCTCCTAACCCTACTAAAGAGTCACGGAAACCAAATCTCACGTTTCTAGCTCACGATGGTTCAGAAGATGATTTCAAGAACAAGGGAAACAGCCAGATCCGTATACAGGCACAGAAACAATGTTGGAGCGGCTTTGTGACGATGCTTTCGAATTGTCGCTTACATCACGAAGCCTACCCGCAATCCGTATGGAGCGAAAGCCCTCGCCTAGACTACGCAAATCGTCGACAACGAAACAGAGCACGGTCCTCAAGCCGCATTTCGTATCATGACAACCGGCCAAAAAAGGGAAATACAGCCTGCAACTGGACGTAAGATCTCCGTTGAGGAGAAATGGTACCAGATATGGTCTATTTTATTTCCCGGGACCAGAAGACCTGAATCTGCATATGTGAAGGAACACTTTTTTGCCGAAGCATTATCCTCTATACGAGCTTTCTGTCGCGGCGCAAGGTCACACATCGCTACAAACACATTTCACAAGCAAAAAATAGACATACCACAGACCATGTATTTGATCAAATACTAAGCCATATCGAGAGCTAACCCCTAACTTGCTCCTCCGAGCAACCGTCTATCCTACGCCTCGACGATAACGTACGTCCGGAGCGTATGAACATCTGAATACTAGTTTGTAAGATGCCGAAATAGGACATGAGGACGCCCTCATAGAGCCAGCCTCTAGGCTGGGCACTTCAAGGGAAAGGATCCCTTCGGGAAGTAACTTAGACTAAGGATTGTAAATAAATACTAGCTATAAAGTGGCATATATTTATATACTGGGACAAGCCACACAAGGCGCAGCCGGGTGGCTTGACTATACAGCTATACTAGAGAGGATACTATAAGATGGAGTAGTGCTGTTTATTTATGCCATTCTACGAATCCGAAACTTGTTAATGAGAGCAACGAACTCATCGAGTTAATTCAATTTACCCGCATCGTGTATTATTCTGTAAAGAACCCGCCAGCAACCTACCCCGTCATATTCAGCCATAAGACTAACCATCTAGTAAATCTACGTGTACGAACAAGACCTCAACCAGTACCTATACAGTGTTGTCTCTTACATCCTCAGTCAGTAGCCACTTCATGCCGCATTATTCGTGCTTCCAAGGAAAAAGACCAGTACGGCCGCAAATCTAAACACGTGGTCAGCATTTCTCTAAGGTGCGTGCCTTTAAGCTCTGTCACACTTACGCTGCTGTAGCAGCAAATATCTCTTGGAGCGTGGCCATCGTGAGTAGGCTCATCGATATGGAGAATAGCCCCGTAAGGAGCGCAATGATACCGAGCCTCGTTGCTGTATTTTCTACAATGTACAAGATCACAATAGCGGCAACGGGTAACGTGCAGGCGATCAATACGGTGAAGGCCTGGGTGAATCGCGCAATTGACTTATGGGTATAAGTCACTGTGTGGCGGTGGTCTGCGTAGTTTAGCGGAAGTGTTGACTTTTCCCTTGCGTTCTGCAACTTGCGTCAGCCTTTGAAATCTCAAGGTTCTATTGATTTTCGTTGTGTATCCATGAAAACTTGGCTAGGGATATAATTACTTTCCGAATATTTTCTTTGCACCCTTCGGATATAGTGGAGAGTAGGTATGGACATAGCAGGTATGAGCCATCGTAGAAAAAGTTGAGTTTTCTTACATGAATATGTCTACCAATTATATTATGGTAGATGTCAATAATAGTGTACGTCACCAACGAAGTGAATCGGTCCATCGTCGAGTCCTCGAACGTAATCAAGTCTTTTTCATCGCAAGTTTCCCACGTTCGCCAGTCCCAGCTTAAGATAGTAATACGCCCCATAATCGGCCGCCGCATCCATTCGCGTAAGTCCCCAAGAATTTTCTTATGCGGAGATCGAAGTGCCAATGCTTCTCTATGGAAGTAGAGCGCTTGGTCTAAACAGATGGATTAGAGCCGTTATGGTGTGCCCTTGGTAACCCAGCGAGCGAGATGCAAAACCGAGGAATTATTGGAGAGCAAAATGGTAACTCATACGTACGGTATTCTGCCATCAGTTTACGGAGCTTCATGAGTAGTTCATACTGTTCTCGCTGTGGGCAGCCTGGCTCTTCGAGTGATGACTCAGAGAGTGAGATCCACGACCGAGCATACAACCCTATTTACACGCTGGAGTTAGTAATTACCGAAAGGAGTAAGATTTCAGCTCATGTTTCGGGAGCATGCAGGAGCAATGAGGCCGAAAATATGCCAAAAGGGGGAAATAATGACTCCAGGGAACTAACTCCGGTTCTCGTCATCTGATTGATTATCTTGGTCTTGGATGCATCTAATACGATGCTCGAGTTGAGTTATCTCCGCCTGATAGTACAGCAACGTCTCATTGGCTAATGTTCCGAATCTCCTGAGGATAGCAAGCTGGGGATACCGGCCCATGTGTCCAGCCAGCCTTACATAACCGCCTTCCTCCACAAAATCACATTCTTTGGTTGCTGGTTTATCCTGGGCCATAGCTCGGGGTAAATGCAAAGGTAAGGTATGCCATGCTTTAGAATAAAGGAGGATCGCGTACCCACCTGGTGGAGCTTGTTCGATAATTATACCTCCCATGACATGACATGGCAGAGCCTCGCTCTAGGCAGAATTCCTAGAGCCAAATAAGTAGGGTCGCAGCTATAACTCGATATGTCTGGACTACCGTTAGTATAAATTATGCACTTTCTAATGTGGCCTTTTCGAAAGTAATCGGGCGAGCATAGGATAACGCAAGTAACGCAATAAGCCGCAAATCTCGGTCAGCAGGTATTAGGACTCAGCCTGCAGGGCAGGTGGCGGTATCTCGTATATCAAGAGTGTGTCACGGGGCTTCTGATACAAATGGCAAAGTATAGGTGGGTTTTATATACTTGTTGACGCACGAGGAACCCCAACTACTCCTTCTGATGGCTAGTTACCTATATACAAATAGCTACCCCCTTTGTTCTCGTACCTTGGGGGAGGGGTATGTGGCTATGGGTAGTTATGGTCATGATAGAGTGTGAACTGATACTTCTCGAATCTGTTGATAGGGCACGCACACTCTTATATGCACATATAAGCCCCTCACCTAAGCGTAGCAGCATGTCTAGGATGTACTCCGATGTCATACCAGGATTCCCCTTCTTTTCAGAGCAATGTCATTAATTACGGAGACTTGGGCAAGGCGTAGGGGCCGAAATAGTTTACGTGTAAAACAGAACGATAATCTCTGAGTAGTAGCTCAGATTCTGGTCCCGGAAAATATAGTAGAACGTAGTATTTAGTATATTTCGGAATCCGAAGCATTAGGTATAGTCTCTAGTAACGGATAATCTCACAGCCTGTAGGCCGCCCAACTACGCGCAATAGACGAGTCTCACAGGAGTACGTGTTATGATCATGACTGACCATGACTACATATGGCCACATGCTCCCGCCCCTAAGGTAAGGGAACAAAGGGGGTATTCGTATATAGGTAACTAGCCATTAGAAGTAGTAGTTGGAGTTCTACGTGCGTTTTTTAGGGAATAAAGGTGTAGGAGGGTAGCAAGGGGTCGCTTTTAGTCTTTAAGAGTATTTATATCAATATGAACTATTATTTAACTAATTAAAAAAGCTTAAAAATTAATTATTTTAAGTTTTATTTTTATATTATAGCTTATTTATTAAAACTAAAAACTTTTTTTTATTAAAAAAAACTTAACATTAAAATTAAAAAATACTTTTTAAAACAAAATTATATAATGGTTTAATCTTTATTAAAATGTTAAGTGTTTTGCTTTTTTTTTACACTTAGTTATATATACACAATAAAGTTAATAATAGTTACATAGTTATTTAAAACAAAATTATATACTTAAAGTTTTTTATAATTAATTGTTTTTATTATTTATTTATTTTTCATAATAATTAAACTATATAAGCATAAGACCAGTGAACTACAACGTGAAGATAAGGCTATGCACCTAGGATAGCTTGGTTCTACTATTAAATCAAGCTTATCAGCTATAGCAGCTACTCGTCGAACCGAAAGGCTTCGGAATCGTCACCCAGCCACACACGTATCTCCTTCAGTGCGTCGAGGTCGTTCTGGGGGACAGAAAGCTCGACATTCTCGTCGTACCACTCGTAAGTACGGCCGACGCCTTCCAGGCTGGACCCCACGGGTTGGCAGGAGTCGAAGTCGATAAGGACTACTCTGTCGTCGTCGAGCATGACGTTTGCCGGGTTAATATCATTGTGGACCAATCCCAAGGAGTGAATATGCTTGATGCCGCTCTCAATTCCTTCTAGTATATAGCCATAGTTCCCCGTCGTCCGGCGGGCCGATCTCAACATCCTCTTCGAGAGGCTGCGGGGGTTGACCTCCTGCATCAGTGTACGCTGGTATCTAGCGAAGCAAAGCCCC
>JAPUUL010000014.1:0-44858 GCA_029590625.1 Lasiodiplodia mahajangana | reverse complement strand
GTGGGTTGATGCGTAGGTATCAGGAGCAGGTTGGATGTAACGTAGGGTGGTTGCGCGATAGAAGATGATTAAAGGTGGTCCGATTGATTAGTTCGAAATTCGCAGTTCACGGTAGCACATCCATTAATGTGAGAGAAGGATACGTAGCGGGAAATGGTGGTATTCTTAAAGGGAATGAGGGGGAGGGGACAACCCTTTTTATTTGTATTTGAGTTTCGAAACTCAACCCAGAAGCTTGTTGCTGCAGCTACACTGACTGATACCTGATACCTGATACCTGTGGCTACTTGAACATGCATGCCTACGGCCATCCGGTTGCAGCTTCAGACAGCGAGTGCACCAATGTAGATAAGTACGTACCTCTAATCCATGTTGGTGGTGTGATGTAATAGGTAACCTGGACAGACCGGGAGCACCGCCCCAGAAGAACAAGTACCCCAGAGTGGGACCACGGACCCAGATGGCCCAAAGGGTACCTAACCTAGGTACATCTGCGTGTACGGGCAGTACGGATACAGCTGTGGCCCCGCTTCTTCTCCCGGAACCAATGGGAGAGGGGTTGTGTCGGCTCGCCTGAGGGGATTCATCAGATCGGTACCAACGAAAGACCCATGATCATCATCAATATCTTTCTTGTTCCTCGACAAAAAGCCTAGAAATCCCTTATCACAAGAGTCTTACCGCTTCTTGGCTGCTTATCACCCGCCTCTGTCTCTCATTAGGCACCCTTCAACAAACACGAAATACGATGGCAGCCAATAATCAAATTGCTAGGCTGATTGTTAGGCAATTACCTGCCTATATACGTAGGTATTCTGTAGGTAAAGTTACACGACCTAGTTACATGTAGATCGTGGGATGTACAATGATGATGATGACACATGCTGGACAGCAAATACCTCAGCACTAACAAAAAAAAATCCTACCATGAGGCGATGAGGACAGGCGAGGTCTGTTCCAGTCTGCAATTCCTATCAATTACCTATCAATGCGATCGAGAACGTGCTACCTGCCTACCTGGTATGCAATCATTGTAGGCATACATACCTACCTGCACCTAAGGGCTTTTTTTCTGCCTGGGTCTTGTTTAGGTGTGAGGTGTGGTACCTACACGATGTAAAAGGTAATTAAGATGGTTTACTTAGATGGGACCCATGCGGCGATGGCCAATCCCAATTAAACGGGTGCCGTTTTGCCGGCTCATTGTGCCAATTCAGACCAATTGGTAGCGTACCAAGATGCACAGTAAGCTTGGCATCTTAAACTTTGGCTATCCCCTTTTGATCGATCCACGCGACGGAGAATAAATCTGGACACCTAGCTCTCGGCTCTGTATCTACTTAGTACTGTAAGACATGCTGGTCATTCAATTGACTATTCGCCGAGATTATCTAAGCTTCTTCCCTGGTGCGAAGGGCGGGCAGCGTTGAAAGTAGGTATGCGTGCGTGCATGCATGCAAGGTTGCATCCACCTCGGAGTTCGAGGATAAACAGCTCATCCAGACGATTCCTAAGGATCGGGTGACCTTTGCACAGCCCCGACCATGCCATTCATCGTTTACATAATGTGCTGTAATGTGGCAATCCTGGCGCTTGAAGGGACATATTGACTGCCGCTTCGGGGCGTGGAAATCCACTGTCTAGCTGCAACTTCGCCCCGGAAGTTGCACATTGGCATCCTTGGCTAGTTCAGCACTTCGGTCGGTGACGAAAGGGCTGGGGATACGGTGATAAATACCCAGATCTGGTGATCAAGCAGCACCGTATTGTCGAGCTGTGCCGCATAGAATGCAGAAACATTCTAGAACATTGCCGGATTAGGCATACCGCCCAATGATTATTACCGAGAGCTGAATTATTTCCGCCACAGTCTCCTTCGAAGTTTCATGCTGACGAGTAGAATTTCGGCCAATTTCTTGCGCTAGACACATCATACCCAACCTACCTAGCCCCATCCGCCCTTGCAGCTTGGTAGTAGGTATAACTACAGCAGATAGGCCAAAGACTAGGCCATCAAATCATTAATTAGCTGTGCTACATACGCCGTATTAGACTGAGGCTTAACGTTGTGCTCAGCCCTGCTTGCCCTGAGATAGTTAGGTTATTCGTAACTTGCAGGATGGACACTAACCAGATCGCGAGGAGAAAAGCTTGTCCCAAATACCGGGAAATAATCGTCATATCACGGGACTGACGTCCGTTGTATAACAGCTACACAGCCAACCACCGAGTTGAGTAGTTTTGGGTTTTGCCACATGTCCTTCATGCCCTTGACGAATTGGGTGTGGACGTTTAGTGTGAACGCAATCACAAATCCTATAGTAAGTCTAGTCTCGACTAAGTATTGGGCTAAGCCCGTTACTTAGCCTCAGATATACCAATATAATCTTTCAAGATCTAAAGGATCGGACGTTCACTTAGTGGCCGAAATTCTATGCTGTGATAAGGCCTTTTCCTCATGGTTGTTATTACAAGCCACGAAATCGGCAAATATCGGGAGCGGCACAGCTGCATCAGGCGCTAAGATCCATCCCGCTCAGGAAGTTCATGATTAGCATTGTCAGCAGGCTTAGGGAAGAATTAGGGGCTATGCGCTCTTAGGAAGTTTCTCACCTAAGGTTCTTCCTGTCGAAAGGTTACATCACATCGTGGACTTCGCGGGACACTGCCTCGTTCTATATTACGCTCGGGACTGATACCCTTTAACGACTTCTCCATCTACGAGAAGGCGTCGTACCTCGCCTGCTCTCCTATACGCCCATCCTCGTATTCGAGGCCTTTGTGCCTCTATTTCTTATTTCCAAGTAAATACGACCCTGAAAACTTGGCGGGTACGCGAAAACCATCTTTACAACTAGGGAATACTTCTTGCGACGGGCTATTCATACGGGATTTAAAGCGAAAGTCGCTTTCATCAACTTATTAAGAAATGAACTAGAAATAATAGCTAACAGTCTACTACGTCACCTCGAAGAACGTAACAACATTAATGTCGTTTAAATTAATACTAGTCAGTTTCTTACCGCGGCGGATATACTTCGATATAGTTGAAACTAAGCATTAATTTTGGTGCCAACATTATCAATTCCACCCAGGTTGGCGAGAGATGGACACTTGTAATTACTTCACGATGAATCGCTTAATAATAACTATGGAATCTGGCTCGAAGGGGTGTCTTATTATAGACCAGGCTAGATCGCCCGCAAACTTGAGGGTATTATATAACGTACTATCATTATATCTGCTACACTCTAAACGAGAATGAAAGAGTGTTATTCAGCTAGTGCATATTAGCCTCTTTTGCAGAACGAAGAATTATTAAAAATCATGGATAAACACCCTAACGATCAAATAATATAGCATTGGTGCGAATCCTGGAAACAACGCATGTCTTAATTAGCAGCCAAGGCAGAATCTGCCTATTCGCCGATCGTGGCTGTGGTTTACACGCCGATTAGTGTCTCCATAAGCTGCTGCCCCTAGATTCCCACTCGGCAATTTTTCGAGTGCGCCCAGCAGGTTAGTTGCGGTGGACCAAGAACGCTGCGGACTACTCCATTTATACTGCTTCTTTCAGTCTAAAGATGTGACTGGGCGGAGCAAATTGAGAGCCGGCTCACGGAGGGGAAAGATGACTGTTTTCAGGTAAGACCCCTGAGAACTCCGCGCCAGCCAGAAAGAGCGTGACCGGGTATCTATACAATTCTTAGAGGATCGGCCTATCTGGCATTCAGACATCGTCTCATCGTTTCCCCATAAAGCGACTTATTGTACTTCCCTTCCGCAAAGAATTTTCTAAGTTGAAAGGCACGGGCCTTTTTGGTTCAACCGGACTCTCGGCAAGGCCGCTTCTTTTTGCTACCTCGGAATGAGGTACCAGTATTAGATTCCGCGGGCTAAGCTATGTAATTGGATGTGTTTACCCTGTGTAAGAGGGATACCAAAGGGTCTGCTGACTCATCGCAGCTGAACAGAGGGCTTCTAGGAGACTCTCCAATATACAATCGCAACGCTGCCAACTCTAACAGGTCGGTTAGCTCAGTTGGTTAGAGCGTCGTATGTCGCCCCTTAGAAATCTTCACTACACAACAGCTGCTAATATGCTCCAGGTACTAATATAGTAGAATTCTACTATACTAAGTAATGCGAAGGTCATGAGTTCGACCCTCATACTGACCACTTCCAAGCCTTTTCCTCTCATCTTCGTGATTTATTTTTGCTGGGGTTTGTAAGACGTGAGAGGCGAGTTAGCAAATGCTTTTTCATCAATGTGGATGCCAATAGTGGTAAGGGTGCAACACCATTGCACTATGCTACAGGGGCAGACTTCAGGGACGATGTTGAGAGGCTGGTAAGATACCGGGCAAATTACGAAACGAAGAACTAGACTAGATTAATCCATAAGTACAAAGCTATAGAGAGCAGTTACAACAATTTGATGCATATTCTGACTAGCAATGAAGAGTCTAGGTCACAAGCCAGAAGCGCCGCCAAGCACAAGGCAAGTTCTCATGACTGCAACGATGAACCGATAAGTGGTAAAACTAGGACAAAAGGGTAGCGCGTCAAATGAGCCCTAAAAAGACAGGTAAACCATGTTGAATGATAGGTTTTCCAAATGCCTATAACTAAAAGTTATTATCCAACAGGAGTAATAACTGCCGAGCGAGGTTAGGCATATGTAATTATTCAGGTGCTCAGAGTCAGGCCTATACTGGGGATATATTAAACAAACATTATATCTACAGTACATCACAGGGCACACCGATAAGTAGTAGTATTGCTTGTATTGGGAGGAGCGGGACGAATTTGAGTCGCATTCGAGCCGGATGTGCCTCTGGATGTAGTTGTGGAAGGTGCGGTGGGTCCCCTGCCCCCTGTAGAGCCATTCAATTCGTACGGGGAGCGTTTGCGAGTTCGAGAATATTTGGGGCCGGTGTAGCCTCTATCCCCCCTTGCTGGGAATGTGTGGCACGGGTGCGATTTTCTCTTTTCAGTCTTCGCTGCTATTTCTGCCCTCCATATCGTTTGGTACCGCCCGCTATGCCATATATTCCGTAGGAAAGAATTTCCCTACGATTCCTACCTCCCGATCCTTTTCGGCTCCATTCGCGCCAAAGGCCAAACAATCAGGCCTTGGGACATATGTAGATACCAAGGTCTATGAATCAATGATTCCTAGGAATAACCCCACATGCTTAATCTTCCCGAGACAGTCCTGAACATAGACTCCAATAGTCTTCCTACAATCTAAAAGCTCTCAGTTGGCCTTAGACAGGTCTCGGGTACAGAACTTCTATTGGCTCTGTGTGGGCGGCACCTTGCACTGTGGCTTCTAGTTGTGTGATAATGGCCCTCAGCTACGACCAGGGTACGACCTTGGCTATATGCCACGTTTCGGGCTCGATTAGCGCCCATATGGACAAACAACAAGCACATTGGACTACAACCTTAGGTGGCTATTGTGGCTGCAGATGAGGCAGCTTGTGATTCACTCGGACTATTGTATAGGCCGCACGGTCGGACTTAGTTAGCCAAGAGCGGAGCGAGCTGAACTATTTCCTAAGGCCACTATGTTCTCGAGGGGACGTTGTACATATTGCTCTGCACTAATCATCATTCGAGTCTAGCCGCGGGCACATTCCCCGGATCAATGGTCTCTCCAGAAGGAACACAAGATAAGAGTGTTGCCTACCACAACGCGGTGGTTTAGTCCAGTTTCCCTCACCCTTCCAATTTCCCCAATCCTTTCATCGAGCCTGTGAATCAATAAGCCTTCGACTACTTTACCCTCAACATTATCAGGGGTTGCGCGTTGATTTCCCGTACTCTAAGTTCAACTGGTTTGTCGTCAATTTGCAAACATGGCTACCAACCTGAACAATACCACCTTGCGCCGCATCCTTAGCCAGCAGAAGCCGCTCTTACCTTGCAAAGTTGGGGCCGGCAAGAATACCAGGGGAAAAGACTGGCCAATTTTCGGAAACCAAAACACCACGCTTTGGGAAGACTTTAATTTGGATAACCTCAACGAAAGCTACGGACACATTCTTGACCATGACATCCCAGAACACAGGTTACGGGTACCCAAGCCCAGTGAAGTGCTTGATGCCTCCATCAAGATTACCAAATGTGGCGATATTAACCATCTAATCATCTGGAATAATGAGGTGCTTGGCCCAGCTCTTGACTTTGCCAGGGAGCGCCTCAACCTCCATAGTGGCCTGTTCCTACGCCGCAAAATTTCGACTCCGGATAAGTCAGAGTTTGCCCGGTTTGAGCATGAGGGAAAAAAGGCAACGGTGGATCACTATATAATGCTCGACGACTTTCCTCCGTTGAACTTGGTGGTCGGCCTCGGGAGGCCAAGCTCAAGATTCAAAGGGAGGGCGCTGGCTGACCAACCTCCATGTGCTCAGAAGGAGACCTTTTGGCCGTTGATGCAGCTGGCTCACGCATGCGAGACGGCAAATACTCGATACGGGTACGTTCTGACAGAAGAAGATCTTGTGGCGTGTTGTTTCAGTAGAAATATGCTGGATCTAAACCATTGGCGAGTGGCTCTCATGCCGATCCCGTGGTCTAGGCACGGTGAGAATCAGCTCACAACAGACCTTGCACTATGGTGGCTCTCTATGCTAGCGATGTCGGCCCCTCATCATCGCGCAATAGTGAAGGAGGATGAAAYGACCAGGATCGCGACCGTCGAGGCGAGCGACCAGAGAGTAACCGGATCGAACAGGTCGGCGGGCAAGGTTTCTTTAGGTAATCCATGATTGGCGAGGCGCCGGAACGAGATCAATTGCGCAGCAGCGGCAGCAATGCGGTCGCCGTAGAACGAATGTCGTATATAAGAGAGAAATGGGAAATATGGATTAATTGTGAATCCAACAGTTGAGAGTAAGATCGCGTAAGATCAGATCTCCTGAAACTCAAATCACGGTGCTTGGGTGGCCCGTGCGCATCCAACTAGGAACCTTCCTAAAAGAGTAATTTTTGTTCCCTCCCTCCCTATGCATCGTCGTTGGGAACATCAAAGATGAGGATGAGTCTTAAATATCATCTACGCTCACGATAGAGTAATGGGTTTTAGGTTAAGTCACAAACATTGACTTTGCCATAGATATAATATCCTCAGTAGTAGCGTCAAGTTGAAACGAATAATATCATATATCTACATTACCAAAGTGACCAGATGTAGAGCACAGACATGAAGGCCAACCCCAAGAGTAAGTTGGTGAAACTTACATCTAAGCATGATTTTAGATAACTTACCTACAAAGCTTATTAATACGTATACCATACTAGGTCATAAAGAGTTTAACGGCAGCAGAAAACAGCGGCTCGTGCCGTCTCCTCCCGGTTGACCTTTGGCATGGCCAACGCTTCCTAATTCCAGTTATTCGATTTTATAGAACAAAAAAAGCATTATAGTACCATTTCGCTTTTATATCTAGCCTTTTTTTCATCACACATCCTACGCCAATTCACTTGGAGGTGCTGAATACATCTCATGGTGCCTACCGTATCTGTTAACGTAATACTCCGTCTCCCCACCACCCGGACGAAAGCCCAACCAGGTTCTAAAACGGTCATATTTCACAACAAGGTTTCCGATAGGAGAGAGTATCTTGATAGTAGCTTGATTGCGTTCAAGAAACCCATTACATATTCTCCTATACCCTAGATACCTAATATATTATGATCGTGCTGGCTAATTTCTTACTTTTCTCTAGGCTCCTCCTACTTCCATCACAGCTATCAAGTGTACCTATTACTCTCTGACTATACCTCATTTTTCTTTCTACATTCATACTCTCTAGTAAGCATATTTCCGACCTGCTTGCTTCCTCGTCATAGAGAATTATATTCACGGTCCGTTCCTAAAGCAAACCATCTAAGTTAGCCTCTCATGGCGGTCCCACGTCATCGTATAAACGCAGCCCCCATGGCAGCGGAGGCGCCAACAAACCCCCAACGACGCAATACCCACGACGGCAAGGCGACGACGGAGCATTGGCTATCAGTTGTCGCTCGTACCATTGCACGGCTCATCAAACGACCTGTCGTAGCCCTTTGCCTCTCCATCCAGCAAATGTGGAAAGACTACCGAGACGGGCGCACTATGCGCCTCCAGGAACCCCAGAGTCAGCAGAGTCGCCCACGTGAGGTCGTCGAATCGTGGATTCGCCAGTTAGTTCCCTGGAGTCATTATTTTCCCCCTTTTGGCATATTTTCGACCTCATTGCTCCTGCACGCTCCTGAAACATGAGCTGAAATCTTACTCTTTTCGGTAATTACTAACTCCAGCGTATAAACACAGGGGGGGGCGAGTGGCCTTGGCGGCTCGCGCGAGTTGTGTGGAGAGACCCTCGTAATGGCATGCGAGGGATTTGGGTTTTAGAGGCGAAGGATGCCGGGTATCGGGGGATGAGGGCCCAGCCCTCGACGCATATGCCGGCTATCTTGCCACAGAGACAATGGCCGCCGCCGCCGCCGCCCCGGAGGGAAGAAGCTATGCCGACATTTGATAATTCGGCAGCCAGAGACCCCGACGAATTGTTGGAATGGCTCTACCAGCCATAGAGTTGAACTTCAAGGTTTGATTTGGATGAAGTTCGCTTTTCCTCTTAATTTTTAATTTTTTAATATATATATATATGTAGATAGCCGCAGTTCGCTGTTTTATCAAGTAGTGGTTTTATTGAACACCTCGGGATAGCAAAGCAGCTTCAACATATATATACCTGTTGATACATATCACTACATATTTATCGAAGACTGCACAAGCGTGATGAACGAGGAGCTTTATTCTAAGCTATCATAGGGGTATATGGAGCGTGTTGCGAAGAAACCTCCTAGGGCAGCATCCACCCGTATCCCATGCCATTCCACGACCAAAAGGGAAACGGACAAAGATGTCTTAATCATGACCCATTACTCATACACGTTCGAGACCGAAGAGGCTCGAAAACGGGGTGGGTTGCTTAGTGCTTGGCAGCCTCCTTGTGGACATCAGCCGACTTGTCGTTCTTCTGCTCGTTGAACTTATCGCCGACGGCATCCTTGGCAGCAGAGGCACTGTTGACAGGTTAGTTGATGTACGATATGATATAGATGGCTGCTGCGGGTGTGGGCTCACCGAGTGCCGAGAGAAGCGTCGCTGTCCTTGGCGACCTGCTTGTTGGCCTCCTTAGAGCCGGTGTTGGTGGCGCCTATTCAATGCGTTAGCAACGACCGCGATGATGGGGATACAGGGTGGAGGGAGTCGTACTCTTTACAGAGTCGGAAACGTAGTTGGCGGCGTTCTTGACGTTATCCATGGTGATGATTTGGGTTGGTGTGTAGGTATTGGTTTTGTTAATAGTAGTGTTGTTGTAGGGGATTGGTATGAGGCTGTCACTATGGTGGTTGATGAGGTAGATGGGAATAGAGAGACTGTGGGAGATGGATGGTTTAAATACACAAATGGCCAGTCGATGTGTGAGGGATAATCCGCCGCCTACCTCTCAGCTTTTGCAAGTACATACATCATCGCCCTACAGCCTTACCTAAACACGGTGAATCAGTCCAGTAGCTGCCATCATGTGGACAAAATATACTACGTCATATGTTGTTTTCCCATCTGCTTGCACGCAAATTACGCGCAGGGAAGAATTGGCGAGCTCAACTACTGTACCTAACTCCCGCAGGTGTCACAATACGGAGCTCCTCTACCGGCAGAACTTAGTTTCCCCTGAATAGTTGACGTCATTACATGTGCATCCGAGGTCTCTTCTTGAGGACACGATAGAGGGAGAATGCAAAACACTACGACCGAGATGGGAATTTGAGTCTTTACCATGATTTCCACCATTGCCATTCCCCTTGTAAACCTGGTTCTCACGTTACCGCGCCTAGAATCCCTTGTATCTAATCTGAAGCTTTGTTACTGATGTGACACGAAAATCGCCACGACTAGGAAGATTATCGTGAAGTTGTTCCTGGTGTAGTAGCTCCCAGTGGGGACTACCCGCCCGTGGGGTGCCAAGCCGCCAGTTAAAATCCACTATCCAGTTGGGGGTGGCTGTGAGGAAAAAGCTCCGATTGGTCAATTTCTCCAGACTTTGTCCGCAATGACAGCATCAATACGCACTGCTGGAGCGTTTTGTCCGGGATCTAGGTATAACTAATCACATTCGAGCCTTAAAGGTTCTAGACCACCGATGAAACCGGAGAACTGGTTTCTGAACTGGTGCGGGCGAAAGCAAAGCTACATACATATTTTGCTAGATCTCGATCGATTGTCTCAATGGCGATCGCCGGTTTTGCAATACCATGTACTTATCTGCCTTACACACAACCTGGGCAGAGACTTGGACGTGTCCGCCAAAGCTGGTCGTCTTTTCTCCTTAATAATTCATGACGCAATGAGCGCAAGCGGAGGAAACTCTCCGCCGAAGTCTCGTTTCATTGTAAACACGTACAGTTTGCACGTGTAAACAAATCGCAAGTCGCCGGAATGTTCTTCCTCTTCCGATGGAGTGCACCAAGACTGGTAACTACTGATGATGTCATCTATACTCTTACCTGCAATTACAGAGCCGTATTCCGCCTCCGAGCCGCATCATTGACACGATATCGTACCTATGCATGTTAGGCGGCGCTGCAGGCAGCAACTCAAATACAAGATCGTTCCTGAATCCTCCCCTCCATTCAAGCCAAGCGCCGTATGTCCAGGGGAGGGGAATGACAGGATAGTGATTGTCGATAGTTTTCGAACGAATATTCTTAGAGCTTTAATGTTTCACTTCCGCCATTCACGCCACGTATATCGGCCCTAACCCCAACCACGTACGACTGTCAGCAGTCATCTTCAATAGACGCCGTTGCTCGTGATACCAGTTTGTGCCTAGCAACGCAGTAGCCAAGCTTAATCTCGTCTCCTGCGCTCGTAGCTATAACGCATCACAAAATGACAGGAGAATTGAACTTCCAGCAGGGCGAAAGCCGCTGACACGCTATGTTAGGGATCGAGATTGCGGCGAGCTGGGGTAAGGTGTTAATAGATGGGTCATACTGGAAGATCCCTTTGTCGAAGGTTATCGAAGTTATAAACTGAGGCTGTATCAGCGAAAATTATGTAGATACATTAGGCATATTGCCTCGTAGAATGAAAACACCATTAGAGCCGCGTATCATAAAGTAGTCTCTTAATAATGCTGACTAGCGGTAGCATAGCATTTTCTTTTAGCCTGTGAGGGCACTGCGTCTTCTCATTACACGTCATATATGATCGATCCCGAAACGCCTCATAAGGATGCGGCTACTACATAGCACTGCACGAGGGCCAAGAAGATTCTGGCTGGTAGTTATTATCGGCCGTGCCCAAAACTGTCCTCTCCTACTTGGACTTGCCTGCACCTATGAATTCTTGGTTGACCCGTTCTAACTTTGATCTTGCTTTGGCACTGAGGAGCTTAAACCAGTCTCTTAGGTAGCTCACATACAGCATCTCGCGTCCGTTGTATTCGACGGGTGGGCCGCGAATTTGCGCTGGCTCACCCTCATAATCGAAAACAGCCCAGCTTGATCCGTCATTACTCCGTAACCCGAAACCTTTGTCCGGTAGAGACACCACAGTGAAATTCTTGAGAAGCACTATGTCGCCATACTTGACTATTGGGAGCGTGTCCTTGTGCGGTCGATAAAGCAACGCCTCGACAACGGCGTACGGCCCAATAGTGTAGTCGGAGACTGTAAACGACATCATGTATTCCCTCGGACCGCTCTTAGCTCGCCGTGGGCTTGGAGGCTGCATAACTGCAACAGCAATTACATCAAGTGACTTTGTCAGGTGGTGACGCAGGCCTTCTAAAGGCGTGCAATCAGGGAGCTCATCGCGGAGATGGCGGGATAGCTGCAACTTGGCGGCTGTCATAGAAGTACTTTCTTCTTCCAAAATCGACGTCTGGCTCGTGATGGAGATTCTTGCGAGTTGTACACTCGAGTCATCAGTTTCGGGGGTTGGACTGCGACGAGCGTCGAACAATCTTTTACGTGGACGATACAGGGGACTGGATGTGGCACGCTTTCTTTTCTTCTTGGAAGCATTAGCCGCCCGTGCTATAGACACGCTAGGGTCGTTGGGCGTTGAAGTATCCGAGTCCTCTCCCGAGCTGCCGCCTTTCACGACAAAATTCCGCCTCAGTTGTGCAGATATTTCTTCAGCAAGCTGCATGGACGGAGTGTTCTCGCGCAACAAGGACGGTCCGGCCTCTGCCTCGCCTGTATAATTTGATTCGGGGTGGGCCTCGCTCTCATCAATTTGGGCCGGCTCGTCAAGTTTGTCATTGAGATCATGAGTGAAATATTCTCCTAATTGAGAATCTTCCAAAATGCTGGCCTGAAGTTCCTCGTCAACCTCTAAATGTGAGTCTTCTAGGATGCTTGCTTGAAGTTCCTCATCAACCTCCATGTTTGATGCGAAAGACTTGCCTGTGTCTGATGCACTTGAGTTATACTCAAGAGAAGGTCCCTGGGGAAGTTGACTACTTTCCTCTGTCTGTTGTATACTATTAGGTAAGTCTAGCTCCTCGTCTTCGACCTGGGTCTCGAAGCTTGGGGCCGGAGATGAAGCGGTAGATGGTTTGTCTAAAGACGGCTGCGCGTGAGGCTCCATGGTTCGGCCAATCTCACGTTCTTGCTGAGCACCGCCTTTCTCCGTATCTGTGTCGGTGCTCTGTGGCGCCAGCCCCTCAGCCGGACCTTCTAGAGAACCCTCTATATCTTCGATAATTTGTTGCTCGATACTAGCGTATGATTCGAATGATTCTCCTATGTGCATAGACGTGTTTGTGGTACCAATTAACTCAGTATCCGTTACTTGCGTATCCAGAGGGGTGATGAGATGGGTCGTGGCTACTTCGGTTGTGGATATAAGCGTTCTTTCCTCAAAAGCAAACTTATCATGTTCAATGTGCGACTGAAATGATTGGGTTAAGGGAGGCGACGACGGTGCGGTAATTTTAGGGTTGCTGTCGCCAACGACAAATGGTGAATGCTCCGTGCCGGGTTCCGATCGTGCTACTTGGTCGGGTTGGTATTCTGCGCTGTTTTGCGCGTGAACGGCTGATCCTGATTCTGATGCCGATGCTTCAGAAAACCGGCTCTCTTGGTCGTTGGAGGGATGATGCGATTCGATACTGCCTTCATTGGTTGGCTCGGCCGGTGATTTCTCATCGTAAATAGGTTCGGCAATAACTTTTTCTGCAACTGATTCGGCTAAGACACTCTGACTAGTGGCATTTGACTCCTCGTCAACTGCACGACTGAGTATTTCAAGACCATCAGCCGCGGAGAGGGGTACAATAGCTGAATCATCTACGGGAATTTCCGTTGTGGGTTGGATACTGATTCTTTCGTGCAGCTCTGTTGCAGGCATCTTTTGGTGAGATGATGACTCCCCCCAGCCCCGAGTGTCGCTGAGTGTCGCATCGGCTTCAGCCTCAACCTCAGACTTTGCTTCGATTTCTGGCTCTATATTGCGTTCTGCTTCATTTTCCGAGGGCTCAGGTATGCATGTATCCCCTTGCTCATCTGCTCGTAGTTTGATCTCATCCCCAGTCGCCTCTTCATCTTCTCTCTCTTCCTCATCTTCGACCTCATCATCTTCTTCCTCCTCATGAGAGCTTGCGTACTCGTGACTTTCATTACTTGTTTCCGACGAGCTATCAGCCTCAGATATTGGAGCTTGGGAAATAATATCAGATTCTTGATCGTCTATATGAGACTGCTGAGGATCAGCCTTCATCGTCGATTGTTGATAGTCGGGAGATGTCCTAGGATTAATGCGAATGTCTGGCCGTTGCAAATCCGTACTGTTGTCATATTCGCCTTCGTCTTCGTCCTCACTCTCGTCTTCCGAAGATGAGATTAAATCAATTACTGTTGGGCCTGCTTGTGTCGCACGTTGAGGGCTAGGTCCGGTTACCTCTTCATCCATATCATATTCGGCTTCATCCTCTTCGTCGATGAATTCTTCTTGTTCCTCCTCATCCCAACTCTCGCCGTCCTCAAACTCCGCATCTAATGAATGTGGTTTCAGGTCCTCATCGTGACTGTCGTCCTCATCATCGGCTGGTTGCTCATAATTTCTCGTATCATAGTCGCCGCCCATTTCCTCCTCTTCATACTCAGGCTCATCATCATCTGAGTACTGAGCATCGACCTCATCTTCAGCTTCCGCGTCCTCAAACGTGCCTAGATCATAGGCACGACCACCATTAACCGTATCCTCTATCGCTATTGGCTCAAGACCAGCATCGGAATCCGAGTCACTTTCATCAATGACGAGTGCCTGTTCTGGTGTGTCCCCATCCCTGCTCTCGAAACGGTCCGGTGGCGGGATCGTAGCGGTCAGAGAGCTATGGTTGACTGTTGCCCATGAACCTGACCCTACTTCAGCTGTTGCCGAATGTTGATGTGTTTGTTCTTCCTTCCTCTGGCTGGGCCCAGGCATATGAGGCAGATTAGTGCCCTCTAGATAAATTGTAGGGTAATTGGCCAAAGCCTCATCATGAATAGGTTGGGGATGTGAATCTTGGGCAGTCTCAAGCGGCGGGTAAGTAAACGGCGGAGGCTCGAATTCGGTTGAATGAATTATGTCATCATTTATGGACTCCTGTACCTCGCCAACCTCCTGGTGTGACTGGCTTAAGCTATCAGGTTCGTTCAATGAGATCGGCTCATTACCCGACGTGGTCCCCTCGAAGCCCGAGGATGGCAAAGATTCATTTACATGTGAAGTAGGAAACGAGGCTTTTTGCAGAGATCCAAAAGAGGGCGGCGGCGTATCTACGTTCCAGGAGTTACCTGGGAAATTGTATCCCGGGGAGTCAAATTGTTGAATAGAACGTGGTACTTCTACAGGTGTAGGGGTGCCAACATCATGTAGTGATACTTGGCTAGAAATAGGAGCAGATGTGTTATAAATGGCCGCTTCTTCTGTTGATTCTGGGGGCAGATCATTTGAGGGTATAGTTTGCGCCCCCTGTTCTAATGCGGCTTCC
The DNA here is from genome assembly GCA_029590625.1 of Lasiodiplodia mahajangana. Taxonomy (NCBI): domain Eukaryota; kingdom Fungi; phylum Ascomycota; class Dothideomycetes; order Botryosphaeriales; family Botryosphaeriaceae; genus Lasiodiplodia; species Lasiodiplodia mahajangana. Next base: position 29,808 of record JAPUUL010000014.1, on the reverse strand, counting down.
GTGGGCGTATCACTCGGCTTGTCATTCACAGGGGCGGGTTTTGTTATAATCATTTCCGTCTCCGCTTCCTGGGAGGTGCCGGTAGGTGAAGGTGAAGGTTGATCTAGTTCCGTAGTTTGGCATGCTTCCTCGACTGTCTCTACCCTAGTAGGTGATTTCGCGACTCTGGTTGGGGAACTAACTTGTTCGTCGCCACTCGTATGTGATGACACAGCGGGTTCGGGGGTCGGCGACCGGCTAGTATACCGCCAAGCACTGCTGTCCCGACCGAATCGAGTCCGTTTGCGTCCCCTTCTCTCTTCGCCGCCGTCTTCCTGGAAGATATCGAAACCATCTTCAAACAACGAGCCATACGACATCCTGGCCCTCTTGATGAAGGCGGGAGAGGCGAATTCGCCATCATGGAGCCTCTTTGTATTTATTCCTCGGACTGGTGATGTGATATGGATAGGGGAAGGGGTAGCGGGAGGAGAGGACGGGTTGGTCGTATCAAGCGGCTGGATATGCGTCGAATCGAGGGCTGTTTCATCTTCGTGGGCTTGTTCGTTGACGACGACAAGATCGATTTGGCTGGTATCGGCTCGCTTTATCCGAAGGAGAAGGGTTTCGGAGAATACTAGCTTCCATCCTATGTCCGCACCCGGCAGACTTCGTCGTTTACTTGTTGTTTCGGGCTCCCAAGCCGCACCCGCAAGGCTTATGAGAAGCTCATCGTTGCTGCCNCAGCCCACGGTCCCCGACGGCCTTGGCAGCTCTACCGGTAAAGTCAACTCGGACCTGGCCCTTATTACGGCGGAGACGGAAGTCGGGCTCGGCGAGGTTGAGGGCAAATGTGCCCCTAACTTTATTGTATGGCCATGTGATGGTGACCACACCGCCAACAGCCTTGCTGGCTGGATCTACAACATCGGGGCTTAACTCTGCGATCGGTATTGTTGTAGCCGCCTCGAATGAATTTAATGGTGATGAGGCTATGGTAGTTTTCGAGTCCATGCTGATAACATGGTCGTGTGTAGCTATCGTGTTAAGATATTGTCGCAGCGTCGAAGCTCGGCGTCTAGTCTCGTTCGATAGCGATGATTGGTCCTCTGGTGGAAGAGCTTTTGGGGGAGTAGCTGTTGGTGTCGCGATGTTGATCGGTAATTAGAAATCACAAAATAAACATCTCTTGTCCTCAAGTTTTCAGCCTCGACAAAATAGCAAAGTGGGGAGAGATGGTCGTACACGTATCAACCTCCAACGTGTCGCCCAGTGCATTCCAAAAAAAATGATCATTAATGACGATCCTAGGTATCCTACCTTGAGCTTGTCTAAAGAAGGACAGGGCGGGACAGGGCACGACAGGGGGAGCTATGTACTATGTAGACTAAGGTTGACACAAAGGTCCACTATAACCCTTACGTAGACCCTGCACTGTGCAGGATACACCAAAACATGCCGGTAACAAATAAGTACGGTGTAAGAGCACAGTACCTAGACTCCCAGTCACCTGTCCTTTGCACACCGACTGTACCCGCTACACCACTGAATGTGTATTAGTAGATTACAGCATACATCTTATATTTCCCAATCCTTAGCAAAGGACATGAACAAAATGCAATCTCCTAGAAAGTGTTTCTTCTTGGTTTCAATTCGAACGACCTGCGTAACGAACGAAAATAGTAAACATGAAAAGAACATAACAACAGAATGAGTAATACAATTACACAAATCCCCAAGCCACCGGTCACTTTATCCCAAAACGAAGTTGATGCCGCCCATTGAACTTATGTCACATTTGCCAGGACGGCGGCCAGTACAGCGATGTATGCGATAATACCAGCAACCGCAAGGCTAATGCGATGCTCGATGACGACCAGACCAATAGCAAAAACGACTCCGAAGATTACCACAACCCCAAAAGCGAGCGCCCTACTGAGACCCCCCAGGTGCAGGATGCCGACGGGGAGCAGTATTAACGACGAGCTTATTAGAATCATCAGTGCTTTGTAAAGGAACATGAACGCATGAGCTTCTACTATGTGGTATGTTTGAGAGCCACTATCCTCAGGTAGCTGACTCTTTACACATAGGAGCCGTAATATTTTCTGCCAGGTAGGTAGAGTAGTGGTGTTAGCCCCTGTCAAGTCCCTTGCCCACTAGGCCGTAAATGTTGGCTCTGGGCAACGTGTTGTCCCCTTTGTAAATTAAAATGTACAAGGAGTGAAATCAGAGGGTACTATGGAGTTTGGGTACAAGAAAAAGGGGGCGGAGATAGAGTACTAACTCTGATGCAAGGTGTGACGGATAGCCATATACTTTGTATCCTCGAGTCGAGAGGATTGAAATTAACGTAGGCCCTTTCATCAATAGCCCTGAAATGCTCGATCGCCTCGTTGTTGAGTCCGTGGAGCTGTCGAGCTGCCGTAAACAGCTGGTAATGAAGCTCTCTGCGAACCCGAGGGAAGGTACTTGCTCGATGAAGCCATTCAACAAGTTTGCCTAGTCGTCGAATATCATTAACTCATTGTGCGGTCCTAGTCAAGGATGCGATTAGCCTTACGGTGCTTCTTCGAGACACACTCGATGCGGTCATAGAGCTTTTCTCGGACGTCATTAAACTCGTCTTGCAACGAGTCCCGCTCCGTCTCTCTAGGTAGCGTTTCGGACATATGTGCTAGGCTAGAATCCTCGACGCAACAGTCCATAAAACTCTTCTTATTGAAGGGAAGGCTTGATCTCTGCGCCCCCTTCATCTTTCTGGCTTCTGCGACGTCTAACTTGTGGAGTTGGCTTTCTAGGTAGGAGAGTTTCGTCTCGTAGAACCCGAGTTGTCGCCAGTTGAGATATTCAAATGTTCGAAAGGTCCCGGTGTTAGACCACTGCGTTTGCATCGCCGCCATCGATGGGAATCCCTGTGGTGCTACGGCCCCTATTTTACATTAGCCCTTTGGCACTCCACGCGCAAAATAGATTAGGCGTAATGTCGAAATACTAACTAAGATCTTCAGTCTCGTAGAAATGACGTCGCCGCGGTTGTCCATCCGCATCAGAGAGCGGCGTCCTACGACGATTAATGTCTGAGTAAATGGTAGAAGGCTCTGCCATGTTTGGAGGACACGTTCGGGGAGTAGACGCTATGGCACCAAGATTGAAGTCGAAGGCAGTCTCTGCCATGGCTGTCGAACTAGCATAAATTTGACGTGGACAAAATAGCTACTCGTCGAAGCTTCCGCGGGACCGTTCATATAACCTGGAGGGGATGAGAGCGAGGGATAGCAGACTCTGAGGAAAAGACGATGGCTTCAACGAGGCATTCGAGGCTCCAGCATGATAGTGTCAACCCCTACATGAGGCTCCAAATATATGGGTGTGCGGGCATTGGTTCTCAGTGAAAGACATTCGGCGTCGTGGGGCCCGATTCGAGGTTAGAGGTTGCGGTGAACGGATAATGTACGCGATGGCGACCTGTGAAGCAAAGAAAAACCTGTCATATCTATCTAAGAGGAGAACATTGGAGTGCTGCAATGCTTCACGGGGGCCGAAAAGGAGAGGCTTCACAGCAAATAGCGGCGGCCCCCTCCTGTAACCACTTGCGTCTGGAACCAACGGATAACATTGTGGATAACCACAAAATGAACAGGATATGCAGTGTAGTCTTGAGCCGGCCGCGAACGATAGGACAGCAACGAAGTGGTAGAGGGAACGCGTAGACTGAATCGTAAAACACCAGGGTAGTTGCTAAAGGGAAAGGAGAGCGAGGGGAAATTCGTACTTGTGAAGAGACCCGGTGAGCATAATAGGATAAAGCGTTGTTCACACCAGAAATTAGCAAAGTCTTAATGATAGGCGCGTCTAGGCTTCCCGTGATCTTCATGTAGGCTGGCGCTTGCCAAACCTGATCCATCTTTCGCTAGCTACAATCCCCCAAACGGCGGATACATAAAGAACTGTCATCTAGCACACATATGAATATAGCAACCACTTCCTTTTTGATAGATTTCTAATCATAGATACTGGTGGTGAAACGCGTCCATGATTGACGGAGGGGGCTGGTCGCGATGGTTAGCTCCAGTTCGAAGCCAGCCCCGACTCGAGACCTAGTATTGGTAAAGCTGGACATTAATTCTTTGTCTTTGGCCTGGTAAAAAGTTGGTTGTAACAGCCCGAGAGGGCGAGTAGAGTATTCTGTCGAAGCCGAGCCTACTACTCAATCATCAGTGGTGAGTCAATTACCGTGACCAGCAAATTTTCCAGCGAACAAAAGTGCTAACACTCTCATCAACAAGATCGGTGATGAAGCAGGCATCGTTTCGCACATATAGTCCCGACATTGACACTCGTTGTATGCATATGCATCGATGACAAATAGCACCAACATTTATAGAGAGTATTGGAAGCATAGTGTAACTGGGGAGTCACAAGAACCATATCGGGTAGAAGTGTTCTAAGAGAGTTCACACAGATACGAGTGACAATGGTTGACTCCTTCTAAGCATACAAGAACAGCAAGAACGGCAGACTAGTTTAGATGTTTCGAGAGGGAAATATCTGTTTTAGAATGGTGGAAAGCTTGACAGCTGCCGGTTACGGATGCCGTCTAGATACACCAGACCCCTCTTCAAAATCTGGAGACAATAATGCCGCCGGTCCCCTGCGAATAAGCTTGAATGAGGATGCTCGTAGCGGGGCACTCCGAGGTCCTCTGCATGCGCCAGCAACATTCTCGGCGCTTGTTCACCCCAACCTAGTTTAGCATAACTATGGCTCCGTTTTACGGACGTGGAAGAGACGGCCCACAGCACGACTCGTATACCCTGTATGCCGTAGACACTCCTACCCCCTAGATGGATTATGTCTTCTATCATCATCTTCGATAGAGAAGCATGTCCGTGGTTACAATACGTCAGGTTGACGGGATTGCTCATTGTCATACCAGTATCTCTTCGCCAGCCACTGGCTTAGACACTGATCGCAACGCCAAGGTCCGAAAGAGATGTGACAGAAGTAAACGATCGATCACAGATGCTTAATCTCTGGGTCGCGGAAGATGATGTCCTTAGCTGATTCGCTCGATCCTACCACCATCCATTGCGCTACTAGACCTATCAGCAACAGGGTCCGTCCAGTGCGCCCCCACGCTCCTTAAGAGAAGCAACCAAGCTCTCGGGACCAGTAACCGAGGAGGCTCAAGTGCTACAGAACGGACGCTAATATGCACCCCAGATTTCTACAACTACAGACATGAGACATGACGTCGCTTTGCGCTTGACGACACGCTCGGTAGTCAACGATTGATCCTCCTAGTCAATCGACAATATAATTAGCAACATTAGCTATTCTTCAGCTTAGGTCCCAGTCTAATTATTGCAGTTTTGCTTTATTTATAAAATCATGGACAGCGGGAACTCACAATTCAATAACCCCCCAGGGATCGATCCGGAAGCACCAACGACTTCTTAGGTGAGATCGCCAATCTGCTGTCCCCTGGATATATCAATCGCTAATTTCACACAAGAAGGAGCCGAGACTGAAAAATAACGCGCTCAAGCTGACGCGCGGAAAACTACTACTTGAGAGCGGATTTGGGGAGACGATTAAGTGCCACTCGCGCTGCAGCGCTGCTGATTTATGGCAGAAGCACGCTAGCCACCTACCCCTGTTCAATCCTAAGAATAGGAGAATTACAACGTGGGGCAATTTTTGCACTTTCGAGCCTTTACGGGATACCGACACTGTCCAATCGTCTGCGGAGGTACACGCTATCTGGGAACGCTGTTGTTATCTGGGCAGACTTCTGGGTACCTACCTAGGTAGAGAATGTCTACCCTGCCCCGGGAAGCTAGTGGAGGGAATGTTGAGGAAGAGCGGGATTTTCCACAGTCAACGCTATACCACATGAAGTAACGAGCAGCTGGACGCCTTATGGGATGCCTTATGGAAGAATGCCCCTTTCGGATGCTCCCGTGACTAGGGTTTTAAGGTGCTGGGAGCGGTGTATATGCCGTACAGCATACACACACACGGACTACCTATCTAATTCATTTTCCCTTCCACAGTCGCGCGATCTACCCAAGAGTCTGTCTATAGAGCGCATTTGAAAGACACGTCGGCCTATCATGCTCGGCAAACCCATCTACAAGCGGTTCATACATTCTCCAGCTTTTTCGATTTGTATACTCTACAACCGCTTCGAGACACGTCGCGCAGCATAGTACACAATTCGTCGACATGAACTAACAACGTCCAAGATGAACCATGCGAATCACCCACCATCTAGATGCCTAGGCTACAAGTAGACAGAATTGACCGACACAGCCTCACTGTGTCCTCAACAGAATTGATAACAAGCAAGCTAATGCGTCTCTTGCGGGCCCTGCATGCTATTGTCTCAGTCAACCCATGCTTAGTTTATTCTCCATTCCCCAGGGTGTACACGCCAGAAGCAGATGGAATATACTGTATTCTCAGGCCTACATTTTACCCATTTCTCGCAGCAGCAAGCGCCGATGCTCTTCAGACCTTTCTCCTCTAGTTGTGAATGACAAAGCTATCACCACTCCACCCCCAGACAAATCATCATCCCATAAAGTCCCTATTTATATACAACTACTTGCTACGAGGTATGTATCTCATGTTAACCTTTCCTTATGTCCTCGTATTGAACACCGGTACAGTAATATATCGCTTATATATATCTATAACACACCACTTACGCCTTTTTACTACAATGCCTTCGCGACCGGTCCATGAACGTCTTAGATGGTTTACGCACAACTACGCTATACCCGACCAACTCCAGGAACCCCAATCAAGGGCTCTACTACACGAGCCGAGAGAACAAAGCGCGGGTAGCGTAAGGAGGGAACAGGAGAAGGAGGATCGCGACTTTTTTCGCAAATCACCCGCCATGGATATCATCTTGATCGCAGAAAAGCGGCCAAGAGGCGACGAAAGCAATTGTGCGTAGGATATCCGATGAAGAGAGCTTCACCCCCCGGTTCATACGGGTTCGTGTTGCTAGGTATACTCAGTCTTGGCTCGCATAGAGAGTATAGAGGTGGATAGCCTGGATCTAGTGCCTACACCGGTGCGATCATTATCAGTAGTCCCTTGACTTGATTCAATGCACCAAAGAGTCGGACATTTAGCATAATTCTAGACAACTACGTGATGTGCACGACGACATCTAAGGCTATGCCCACCCCGTAATTTTATTTTAAAGTTCCTCAGAGCGTAGGCACGTAGTTTCCGATCAATCAATTTTAACCTACCATACCGCCAAGCTCACTAGGTGTGGCCTCTTTGTCGCATGGAGACGAGGTCGAGTAAGCGATCGAGTACTATTATTTCGCCAGGTCTTCCAAAATCACCTCTCTAAGTACTAGCTAACTATATATACAGGAGCAGTCCCTTAGTCTGCGTGCCTTGTGATAGTTCCTCCTCGTAGCGTTGGGATATGCTCACCTACGTGTTGTATCATCGCCACGCATGCAAAGGGCCCATCTAGCTACCATATGTGCCACCATAATAGATTACAAGATGATCAACCAGATTACAAAATATGTGTATGGCATTTTTAACAACATGCTTACATCTACGGGCTTGTCGCATAGCTTGACCGACTCTCCCCAATATTTCGAATCAGCATTATGTCAAAGACACCGTCTATTCTGACTCTATTCCCATTCGCTTGAATCCCACATTTGCTGCCTGGCGACAGGGGTACCAACATGATAAAATGAAGAACTACTTCTTCTGGCGCTATAGACCCTAACGTTTGTTTACTGCTATTCATATAACCAATGCACGATAGATAAACAAGACAAAAACGAACCAATTAGAAAGGGGATGAGGACGCCAAGTGTTGGGCTATGCCTAGCATTGGTGCGTTACTTCGCGTGTATACCCCTGAGAGGCTGCCTGACGCGCGTTGTGGCTGCGGTCGAATATTACAATCCACGACCGCATCCGGATACGTTTGCCTGATCCTAGTTGGCTACTTTTTTCGGTGTATATTAGATAGTAGGGTTACATTAGAGCCCAGGTCAGGGTTAGGGTTAGGGTTAGCAAGTAATGGGCTGTACTTACGTTTATGCCGAACGAAATGCTGGGGTTGTCTTATTTGTGCGTGGTAAACTAGGCACCGCAGCTTATTAGTGTGTTAAACAGGTTGAATGTAACTTTGGATTTCTTTTATTTTGCTGCGCTAAACCTCATCACGTTAAAATAACAGCAAGTAATAACCCCCAAAGGAATCTTATAGTGCTTAGATACGCCTTGCATTTTGATACCACCCAGACTTATCTACATATTTGCACTATTTCGGGTAGACCATTGTGCCCAACAGGGGACTTAGATCAAATTGCAAAGGTGATCGAGAAAATACTTGAAACTAAATGATTTGCTCAATATATCTCAGCCTCCCTCAACATGATGAACTCTGCCCCAATCGAACCCAATCAACTCCCTATTCCTATTGAGGACGCCCGCCATATCCTGACGGCTCTGTGAAACCCAGACAGTAAACCGTCGACTTCGGACATGACGTTTTTCAGCATGTAAACAGAGCCGGACCTGATAATCTTAGTTAGCCCAGTGCCGTGGTTACGGTTGTCGTTATACGGTTCCACGTACCAGGGATTTTATAGGGGTTGGTGCCACTAGGCGGCTTGTTACTGTAAGATTCAAGTTAGAAAGTACCTTTTGCATTAAATAGTTGACTCATGGGTTAGGGATCATGTAATATGCTAGAGTAGGGCTTCTGTAGACGATCAATGGGAGTACTTGGGAAAGCGTACTAGATATCGATCAGCAGGCCGGGGTCGTTTGACTATAATTACATTTTTATTAGCTTGTTCTCTTTTCGAAACTACCTTCTAGGGAGACAATACGACTTACTTTGTAGATACCCGGAATACTCGCTGTAGTGGGCTGCTTCGTCGCCTTTCCTCCAGTTATGTTGATCTGGGCACATTCCATCTAGACGGCCATCAGTTACGCATATATCACTATCCCGGGAGATGGCAGGCTCACATATAACTGGGCGCCATTGGTGGACCGGGCTCCATGGAGGGCGACCATCTCGGCTCGCAGCAAGTATTGTCCGTCTTCAATACATTCGGGGATGTGAATCTGCTGGTTGCCACCGCTGTTGATCACGGTATCGGTACCCCAGACTCCGTTGCTAAAGCCGGCTTCCTGAATCTTGAACCTAGGAGGTCGCTTGTGAGCGTGCCATTCGCATCTCTTCCCTTATCCGTGGAACGGTGATAATTACCAGCCATTTCCCACACCACTATCCTTCGTAGCGTCGGTGACCTTTTTGAGATACGCCATAACTGGCCCCTTGCTTAAGAGTTAGTCTGCACTATACAAGAACGAATACAGAGCGACTGAAATCTCTCATAAGCATACCTTGTGTCCTGGGTCCATCACATCGTTTGATCCGGCTATTATATTCGTCAACATCTGGGTCTCGGCCAAAAACAGGGGCATTCTTGTCGAGGGGTACTGACACTGGAGTGTATGGCGCCAAACAGCGCTGACGGTACTGCCCGCTTTAACGTCGATGATTTTGCTGGAAGGCGTGGTTGGGTTGGGCGGTCCATTGCAAGCCATATTGGCCGAATTCACATCTGTTTGGGGCTTGTTCACACTCGGTTAGATGATGCTCAACTTAGACGGGCTTTCTAAAGATACTGGCTCGGATTTTAGGGTAGAAGTACTCGGGACGACTCACCCCATCGTATGACGGCGTGCGGATGCCATAAGAAACAGCTTTGATCGTATTGTGTTAGCGTACTGATGACTCTCATTTTGTCATAAAATTGTATGTACCATAGGTCTGCTGGTCGGTCTTTAGTTGGCAGAAAATCGTATGAGCTGATGCCGTAGCTGTCAGGAGAACAGCTGAGATTGCCGTCGAGTAATGCATATTGGAAGATTGAGAACGAAACGATGCTACTTCTGTGCAGTGTTTTATTTTGATTCCAAAATCCCAACGTAGATTGTGGGATACAGTTCCTTTTCATACTTCTCTAGAGACCCAAGTTACTTCACAGTCACGTTGAATAAGATCTACCTTTTACTAAGAATCCATACCCTTTGGCCCGTGAGAGACCACTCATCATTAGAGGATTGATTGGGATGTGCTGAAGTCGATGCCAAGGCGGGGTGAACGCGCCCGCAGTGTCCATAAGCGTGGTCTGGGTTCCGTACCCGTCATTGCCGAACGCCCGGTAAAATTCAAAGTGACGGTACATGATACCTGATTTCTAGCCTTCTCTTTACTGGGGTCCGGCATGCAATACATAGTGAGCAGCTAGCTCATCGTAATTTTCGTATCTCGGTAATACTCAAGAGCTCATGTTTAGTTGTTCGCTCTCTTCCGCTTTCCATCTGATGACCTACAAATACACTCCGAGGATGTTTCAATTCAGTTCGTATGCTGCCTAGCGCGTTCCCATGAGATAGCTACAAAGTATATTTTATGTGCCTTTCTATCTAATATGACGTATTAGTGTAGCCAATGCTAGGTTCTTAATTCATCAGCTATTACTCTCGTTAGGCGAAAGGGCTAAGGTTTCCAGCGCTCTTGGATACACTTGGCTCTCACTAGTATAAGAATATTCTATTATTTACCTTAGTGAGATCACTATATCCTAAGTATTGAAATATACCTTATCCTCCGCGAAAATTGTGATAAGCTGAATAGTGAGACAGAGCGGGCGACTAGCCCTATTGAGGACGGGTTGATTCAGGGATAGACTTTTTCTGTGATTATTGATTTAGCTAAGTTCTAGAAGTAGCACTTCCTCCGTAGTTATGTTCCCTGTAATCACTCTTCTTGATATTGGTATTGGCTAATCATAGAGCCATACTGGTCGAATCTTACGGGTTCGTATTTAGCAGGGTTTGTCTCCGTCACGAACTCGGGGAGAGTTGAGACGGTGTGTGAAAATTCGGGGCATATGAAGAATGGAACGGAATAGCGAGGTGGTATGCCTGTTGGTGGCACTGTATCGAGGTTGGGGACAGACACTGTATGTACGGCTGACATAAAGTAATCTAAGACATCGGCGACTAATTAGTATTGATTTCGACCGATCTTATGATAATGACGGAGTTGCGAACCGTTGGAGAAGCGCTGCAACATGTCACCTATGTTGAGGATACATGCGCCGTCTTTAGGCTCAGCCCTTAAAAAGGCTTGAGTGGCGGGGTCTTTCAGTTCGAGCCCTCCTTGCTGATCTTGGAATAATATGGTGAACGTTCTATGAAGAGCTAGTCAGAGTTTCATACCAAGTAATACCGCGTAGTTAGATAACTTACCCCCAGTCCTGATGAGCTGGCAACCTTGCGAGTAGCTCATCCTGTAATTTTTCTTTGCTGATGGCGGGATAGTGAAGAAGCCGAAGTTGACAGTGACGATCCGAGATCAATTCCATGAGGCTTTGATATGCGGGGCCCTCGAGCCCTAGACCAACACCAATCGCGTGCAAAATCATCTCGCTTACTTTACACAGCTTTTCGTAGAGGGCAGTCATATAGTTCCGAAAGTTTGGAAGCACATCTTCGGGCAGCCAAATGTTTTGCTGGACGGGGTCGAACTCGCTACCGATTTCATAACTCTCCTGTTTGAATATCAGTCTCCTAGACTTTCGCCAACGCCCAACAAGTTAGACGAAAGTGGCCTGAGACTAACCTTGAAGTCTGATATCTTGCGTAGGCTCTTACCAACATTACTCTCGTCACTATGTGCTTTGACGTCGGCTTGAGAATAGACCTTCTCTTTGCCGATGCCCGAATATCCACGATGAGGAATTGGCCCCGGCGGGTGAGGTGCTTTCATTTTGTCGCCATAGGATAGATCGAACAGTGCCTTATTCCAGGCTAGAACGTTGTCGATTTCCTGTTGGTTGATCCCATGGCCAGTAATTTGAACGAAGCCCAAGTCGTGAAGAGCCCCGACGAGAGCACGACCTGCTTGTAATTGACTTGGGTCTAGGAGTTGTTGCCGTGGGGTTTCCACGAATGGTGATAGGTTAGCTGTGGCAATGGCCTTTGTTTGTGTTTCAGACGAGGCCCGCATGCTTTCTCGGTGAACAGGTGTTCAAACTTCACGGAATTGAAGGACTGCTATAGTCAGGCCACGGCAAACTTGCTTAGGACATGTTTTCCGTTGATAGCATATCGGGAGAGCGTACGTCAGGTTATGAGAACAACATCACGCCAGTTTATTCCCCTCTCGCGGAGGGATGCATACTGTACTACCGGGACCACCAGTAGATCTTCCCTGCATGTCTCATTTCACGACCCGCTCCGATCTTCCCATACGCACGCAGCCGGGAAGGACCCGGCCGACGGACTGGTACCCACGCACAACATGACGTGCTGAACAATTAGTAATATCCGGGTGTGGGCTTCGCGATGCGTAGTCTGTCGAGCTGAATATTTCGTTAATTGGACGGAGACGGATTGCCGACTTTATAGTTGTTTCGTGCCAATGCTGTGCTACATGCCTAACGACATCAACTGGACCCCCCAAGACGAACTAAAGCCCGATAGCCCTTCAAGTCTCTTCCATGTCTTATATCCCCTCAAACCATGCAATGAGACAAGGGTACTCTAAACAGCCTACTATTTCTTAGCGAGAGCATGCTTCTACCTTTTCAACACGTCCGCCGCGAGCCCTTGTTCTTCGGGTTCTTCGAGTTCTTCTAGCTGACGAGACGGGATGCCGTTTCCCCCGTTACTAAATCGCCTCGCTTGACTTTGTCGAAACTATATCGTCAATAAACGACCTGTATTAATTAGAGATGGGTAACTCGGGGCAGGGCATATCGGCGGCTGGCTTTGTGGTACGTGAGCTCCTAAATAGAAGCGTCCATTTTGGCACTTGAAAGAGTTGAAAAAGCTTTTTCCTTTCTACTTTGTATTAACCGTTGTGCTATTTCCGTGAATAGTATACGTTGGCTAACGGTAGCATAGGCTGTGCTGTGGACACTAACAGCAGTGACAACCGTGTTGTTCTTCGGTCGTTTATTGATACGCAGCATCCTCGTGAAGAGCTTCCATCTAGACGACATATTCGGCGCCGTGGCATGGTTCGTTACGGTTGTTGCTATCATCTTAGCCACAATCATAAATCCCCTCAATTATAAGTCTGGTGCGATAATAGTTGGCGAGGCTCCCACACCCCCGGAGGCCGAGCTTGAAAACATAATGATCACACTTCGCAAGTGGAATTTCGCGGGCCAAATACTTTTCTGGACCGGACTATACTGCGCCAAGCTATCCTTCCTATTCCTATATAGAGTGGTCTTTGGTTCCCACAATGAATACCGCTATGTGTGGTTTGCGGCTCTCACGTACATCGTCCTCAGCTTTGGCATCTGCCTCATCGGGGTCTTCGGTCAGTGTGGCGAAGTCCAATACATATTCTCGTATGGTGAGTTCTACAGTACCTCTATACTCACTCTACCGACCTTACTTTCCTTATTGACATGTGGAAATAGAGAAGTGCAACTCGTCGTATGCTGTATCTCTTGATCTGAAGCTCGTCTGGGTCGATTATTTCTTCAACTTGACCTCCGATCTCGCTGGTATGTGCGCAAAGTGGAAAAGCACCTATAGAGCTCTAGGTTAGGGCTATTACTGACTGGTTCATATAGTGGCTATCCTTCCCATACCTATAATCTGGCGCTTGAACATGCATATCAAGCAGAAGCTAGCAGTGACTGGTATTTTTGGTCTCGCTGCAATCACCATAGCATTTGAAACGCTTCGGACGGTCAAATTGTACTCAGAAGACTTCACGCTCACCAATCTCTACAGCTACCTAGAGCTTGTCGTCTCTGTACTCCTGTCCATGTTGCCATCCTATCGCTTTTTGGTCTCCCCGACCGATAAGGATCGTGAGTATCGCCGACTGTTCTGGAGCCGAGTGACTCTGAGAAGTTATCATTCGGCATCATCAGACTATTCGATGCATAGTTTAGGGAGACGGGGCGACGATACTGAGATAGGCCAGGGGCCAGCATCCTCATTGCCAGGGTCCAACCGAGAGTAGAGGGATAAGGAAGCCGGTAACGTTTTTTTGGCTAATTTAGAGTTTACCAAGTAGAGAAAAAACTGATTGATACATTACGGTTTTAATAGGTTAATATATTTCCTAGTTTCGAATTATGTTCATAAGTACATCTCTTTTAATCGCCGAGTAGCGGTTGTTAAGCCCACCAAGAGTCATTAACTTGTATCAGGGAGCATGGGCGGCTAGACCTAGTTAATCTGACTATATGAGCCGCGTGCCGCTGGAACTGCGAGTAAAGGCCACCCGTCTTTGGGGCAAATGTATGTTGTCCTCCGATTCTGACTTCCGATTAGCGGTCTATCTTTGCTAAATTCAGCGGCATCGAAAACCTACCTTGTTGCCATTGGTCTCATCAACAACACCGACTGTAGCACCTCGTTCATCCAGAACCAAGTTCGCTCATTCATTCACAATTAACAATTGGTATAGCCATAACAGCCTTAGATGGCCCCTCTACGTAGTAAGGCCGAAGCTACTCGATTTGTGATTTTGGTGTCAACTTCAGCGTCGCTTGTTTCGTATTGTCACCTGACGCAACTCGGACAGTGGAGATGACCACGAAAAGTGCAGCATTTTCCAGTTGTGTTGACGTGAGCACAGACAGGAGCTCCCCGCTGACTAGTCGAATGGCCGCATGGCTCATCTAGTAGTTCTATGGGAGTGTAGATGACAATAACCGCTGTGCTATAGACTAGAGGATATAGTTCCTCTAAGATCTCTCGTGACGAATGTGTTGTTCGTTCGGGCTTTCTAGTTGTCCCATTACATACCTTGGAGCCTACTATTCATTTAGATCCCTCGATGGGTAGCCCTCCCCTTGCCGTGAAGCCATATAGTAGTTGGGCTCATCCTGTAGCCACTTTGCGAGTCCCTGGACGGATGGATCGGGAGGCAATGGCTGTGGGGTAATCTTCAGTCTTGGAATCTCCGGCGGCTGATGCACTGGAGGCTCGGTTGATAGCTCTACAGGTATTCCAACGCGATCAACATCGTAGAAACGATATTCTAAATCGTCATAGTAGACGGGAAAGTTGGGGAACGATGCTGACCAATCGTACACTGGCAAAGGCGGCGATAGGTGTGAGTCATTGACAGGAGTCGGCGTAGGCCGATATAACGTTGATCCGGTCATTGATCCATCCCAGGGACTTGGAGTAGGTCGATACAACGTCGATCCTGCCCAAGGACTTGAACTTGGGGCTATCGAAGAAGACCCTAACGCGGGAGTCATTTTAACCGTATTGTCAGAGGATGGCCGGGGCGCAGTTGGTTCCTTGGTTTTTACGGGATGGCCTATGGCTGCGGGGCGATGATCGTCTGCGGCCAACTCATGCACGTAATGTGATTGCTTCCTTGAACGGGCCCTTTTGTGGTCTAAAGCCCCTAGGACTATGAAGGGGAGGAAAAACCAGAGAATGGTGAGCGCCCCGAATACACCAAAGCTAGCGGCACTAGATTGTGGCTGAATAATATCGACGCCTATGGGAGATGAGTACCATTTCAGATCACGGGGCGTATCCTCACATACCTTGATTTTGTATGACTTTCCCATACGTGTACCCGGCAAGGGCATCGAAGCCGGTCGCTGTGAGCCACCATCCTGGTATAAGACTCCGATCTACTACCACAGGCAGTACCCTCGTTGGGACTACATCCCAGAAAAGAGCAGGCAACGCCGTAGATACTATTAAGGGTGCAGCAGCAGCAATCGAAGCTACAACTAGAGGATGTGTGTCTGCAGGGCCTTGTAAGCATGGAAGTCACCTTCGGGAGAATTGCTCTTACCAGCGACGTCAAGGGACCGGGCTAAGTATAGCGCCGTAAGGGTAGATCGTGCGAGGCTCAACGCGATGACCAGTAGAACCTTGCCGACAAATTCGCAAATAGCAGACACAGCCGTACCGAAATTCGTGCGGTGGGGAATAGAAGAAGAAAATTCATGTCCGCCCAAGTATAGGTACCAATTAAATCTACGGGAAATATATAGCAGTAGTATATGGAGTGCCATGGGGCTGACGGAGATCACGCCGAAAGCTGCTCCAACAGACGCCGCTTTAGCGATGCCGATGTGGAAGAAGCTGTTAGGATTCCCCCTTTCGATGTTCCGTAGTATCATGGCGGCAGGGATTCCCGAGATGCTAGCGAAAAGAACCATAAACGGTACATGTAAGAGGGTGATTGGCGGAATGAGACTAGTTTTCTTGTCTACTAAGAGCCCGAAAGCTCTGCCGCCATCTGACTGACGGGTATGCGCTCGCGCTGCGCTTCTGAAATGTTGTTGTTTGCTTTCCTCGGGAATCGGTGCTATTATTCAACCTTAGTTGATATTCATCACAAGAATTTAGAAGATGCTGAAAGAACTCACGTAAAGGTTTAGAGTCATATCTCGGTAGTATATTTGGTAGCCTATTCGGCGACCTCGAATTTCCCTTGTCGAGGGACTCGATAGCTGCTACTAACTTTCCGAGAATTTGTTTTTCGCCACCCTGTAGCTCCGAATCATGTCTCACCAGCCACTCACGGCTTAGGACTGTGGTGTCCAAGATTTCCCCACCGTACCGTAACAGTATATTGCCGAGGCTCTCCGCGATGGGCCGCGGGGGCGCGTTCTCTCTCGACGTTGTGTTGCCATCACTGTTGATGATACCAAGGATCGCTTTGATAGTTGGCAAGTACCATCCGTTGTGCATCTGCTCCAAGGCTCTACGAGACAAGGCTTGCTCGATGAACCAATCGGCTGAGAGAAAGTCCCCCAATCCGTAAGCCATATTCGCACATTGCGCGAGAGACCTGAATACCGGAGTCAGAGACACCTGCGAACTATTCATCGTATCTCCTATCATTTCAAAGAACTGGTCTTGTAACCGGACAAAATGCGCTGCTCCATCCGACATGGCTATTGCAGAGCCAACTACCTTGTATTGCAGCGGATCCGAAGTATCGAGCACCCACGATCCTGAGTCGCCTTTCTGAAGTCCTGCCAATGGATGAGTATGTATCCCAGCACAACACCAGCGCAATAAGCACGTCTACCTACCTTTCTCCCCTTCCATAACAACTGTCCAAACTTCAAGAGCACCCTCTGTACCACCTCCGAACAGGAAAGACGTGTTTCCTGATATAAATCCAGAGCAGTCGGCGTAAGAAATGTACGTCACGTGACCAGGCTCGGGTTCTGCGACCTGGTCCAGATAGAATATCTCGGGTTCACTCGTACTCTTGCCTTTCTTTGAATTAGGTCTCTCAATGAAGTTCGGGAGAATGGAGTGGCCTGGCATCGGTACCAAACACCACTCTCTTCCTTTTCTGATCGCCCCTCCAATACTCAGGCTTTTCCAGCCTGTTTCCCCGAACGTCCCTAGTGAAGCAAGTCTAGTCTCTTCCTCGGACACATCGTGAGATAGGTTACCAGGATCATTATAGATATCTCTGGAACAGAATACAAGAGGCCCCTCTACCTTAGGGGGGACGTCGCTTTCGGCTAATGTATCTGAAAGCGATGGTATGGTCGAGGTCGAGAGCTCAGAGAAGCCGTGTTGGCAAGTCATGAGGCATGTCGTGCCGTCCACCTCAACAAGTCCGCCAAAGGTAGAAAGGGATATCTTCCCGTTGGCGAACGTTCGTGAAAGTGCACCACAATACGTCCGATCGTCCGCGACCGGCAAGTATTCGTAGCAGGTTTGTAGGCCTGTATCTGGAAGTAGCTGAGAGGGAAACTCGGGTATCGGGCTAAGAAACCCGACTGGGAGGCTTGAGCCTCCCCTTGACGTAGTGTGAGATGAGGATTGTGGAGTCTCTGGTGATTCGGGATTTCCAATGTGGGAGAGATCGGAAGTCTCGTAGCATAGACGCAGCGGGTCGTAAAGCGCTCTGTATCGCTTATGTGACATCGCCGAATGGATTCGGGTGATGTCAGCAGCGTTCTTCAAACCCTGGATACAGATGTATGGCGCAGGATCGGCCGTCCCTTCGATGACTTGTACGAGATATGCCCGACAAAGTGGTAACTCTTTGCCAAACAACTCGATCTGGTCTTTCTTCGACCCGAGGACACCAAGAAATTTCCGCAGTTTCTCTCTGTGGACCGCTGAGAACACCGCGTCTTCGATCTTGATGGTTTCTGGGCCCGCGATCCTAATTTTCCTAAGTAAATCGAGCTTGCCACGTGGTATATGGATTTTGGTGGGTTTCCAACGTGAAGACCGGACTGTTTCTTTTCCTTTAGACGATATGCTTGGACTCCCACTAGCCGGCGTTGATGTCTGGATCGCATGTTGCGCCACAGCAGCGTCTGGCTTCGTCTGGTCCTCATTGGTGGTTTGTTGAGCACTCGAGCACCCACCAACATCCTCGCCTTGAGCGCTGTCTGGCTTAGTCAAGTCCGTGTGGACCGACTCGCTTCCAGTCGTGCTTGATGCTACTGTTGTGGCTGTACCAGATGGGGTTCTCGGACTTAGAAAACTCTCCGTAATGGTGTCTCCCTCGTTGACGGCGTCGTTGTTTGAATCAACGTTGGTCATGAGGGGGTTTATCCCTGCTAGTTGCGATGGTGGCACACGCGGAGCGGACGTAGCGGTTCCCAATGTTGAACTACCATCNGGTGGCGTGTCTAGAGGAGGCGAACTAGCAGACGGGACTGCTTCTTCCAGGCGGGAGGATTCGTCATCCTTTGCAATTGCTTGCCGCTGGGGCGTTGCGTTGCTAACTGGAGCCTCGCCTACATGCTGTGTACCGACAGTGTCTGGCGCCTTTCTCTGGCGTCGTTGAAAGAATCGAACTTTTGACGCAAAATCCTCAAGTGAAGCGACATCTGGCTTCCCATTCTCCAATTCGCTACTTTCGATAGTAGCTCGGTGCCTCGACAGCTGTCGGTCCAATCAGCATGCAGCCAACGGTTTCAAGCTACAAAAACTCTGACTTACTTTGAGGCCCGACCGTGATATCGTTAGTGTAATCGACATTACTAGTCATCTTGCGATCACCTGCCCGAGACGTTCCTTAATACCATCGATGTGATGCTCGCAGATCGCGAATCACGATGATGAGAGATAAGTAGGTTCGCGGTCTAGCGCGTTGTGGCTGTGAACCAGCCAAATCCAGAGTCACTCCCCAGTCAGCTACAGGGTTCATTTCGCCCCCAAATATGGACGGTCGGCGGTTAGGTAGATGTTTTCCGCGAACCAAGTGAGGCAACCTTTACTTTACACTAATCTATATTTAATACCTAGATAGTCTCATGACTGTTTCTGCCATGTACTAGCATCTTTCACAGAAACATTACTGTTTTATAAATGGACATCGCTGTCCCCGTCGAACTTGAGAGCTTTGTGCAGACATCGTCAATCGTCGATGAAATATGGGGGCCGAGCCCCAACCCTGACGTTGCGCGGACAAGGTTCGATACTCTAGCGTCATTTTTATTGCATTTCGAGAAGGAGAGAGAATTCGAACAGGCTCACGAGGATGATGTAATTGCCACGATACGCGCTTTCAGACAATACCCCGGGAAACGAAAATCGGAGTTGAGGAGCGACTCCGAATCAGCATCGACCCGTAGCTCCGGCTCGTCAGACGGTCCCAACTTTGACCTCGTGGTGCGATGCATGTTCCTTACAGCGTGCTCACCTCCTGGGTCCTCGACTATGGGCGGGCACAGTATCTTTCGTCCCAGATGGAAAGAGTCTGAGAGTCTCGAGCGATACCTAGCACGCGTCTTCCCAGTCACTAGAGCACCTCAGCAAGACCTGGCGAGCTTCAGGTTGGGCAAGCTGAGTGCGAGCTACTTGAGATCTTTCGCCTACATTCAGATAAGATGGACTGATAACCTCAGCGACCATCTCATCTTATTGAGGGGGGAAGGTTGGAAGAGTTTGTATCTATTCCGTCACCCGGGATTTCTCAAAGTGTCCCTTGACGTGCTGAGCGATGCGGATGAGGACGCGGCCCAGACACCGCTCGAGGCCTTGAAGCTGTATGAAGCGAGTTAATGCTCTCTTGATGATTGTGCTAACCGACTTAGTGGATGCCTACCGCCAAGTCTTCTGAAAGAGACACTGATGACCCTGGATATCATTTTCCCAGTGATTGGCGATAATGCCTCACGTAGCATATTGGAGAGAGAGGTAGAAAAGAACGGACTGGATCAGTACTTGCTAGATCGGTTCTATCTGGATTCAAGGGATCACGAGCGGCCATCAGACGCGCTAGACCCTAGCGATGTTAGATCACTATACCTGAAGTATCCGTACTGGGCGGATAGACTCTATGATCTTTGGAGGGAGGCAGACGACCCAACGCCGACGACGAGGATCGAGAGATGGACAGAAGCCAGGAGGAATCCCCGGTTTGCGTATTGGTGTACAGTGGTATCGATATTAATTGCGATCTCGTTCGGTATATTCGCTACAGCGCTTGGCGCTGTTCAGGTCTGGATCTCTTGGTGCGCTTGGGTGGATGACCCAACTGTGCCGCAATGTGGGTATAAGAAGAGTCCATAGAACGCATTAAGGTATAAAACTTGTTACGTCATAGGGTTTCAGGTCAGGTCACCCTACTACACCTGCCGTAGTCATCACCACTTACCCGATCCCTTCTTCTTAGCTCTTTAGTCACGTTTTAGGTCCTATATTCAGATTCTTTCTGGCGCTTCGCGTATAGTGTGATCCGTATACGCCACTGCGCTCTGCGTAGTATAGCCCTTTAGTCTAGAGGGTCCTGATAAAACTGCTTCCCGCCCATTCCCCAACGGCGATCATTTAACTGCTCTAAATACGATTCAATTCTGCTAGAGGTGTTACGGAATAGCGAGTACATTATCTGTTCAACCCAAGTTTTATTTCAATCTGTTCATCTCATAAGGAGAGGGTAAGATATCTCACATTGGTTCTGTATTTCATGTCCTTCGCACCCCGCATTTCAGAAGAGAGAATTCTAGAATGGCATATGACGCTCTCGAATCCCTCACGTTCTAGCTTGCCCAGACTAGCTCACAAACTGGAGCTGGCCGGAGATTTCCCAGTGTTTCTTTCTAGGCTCACAATCATAGCAACATGGTGGCTCAGAGCCACCAGTTCACCGTCCACATTCCTCATAGATATATCGAGATCAAACATTCCATTCTTGATTTGCTTTGAAGTGATTCGCACGGCCAACCACTCAACACCCTTGTCTGGCAGTGCCATTTTTATATCCAGGTTCATTGCCAACGTTGGGAACCAGAGAGCGCCGCGTTGACCATCACGCCGAGCCTGCTCTGCCTGGTTGGCCGGCGTGAGGAAGGAATGTAGGTTGTAAGGAAATGAGTCTGCGACATACGCTAGGGCTCCCGACGTAATGTTTTCTCCGCTCGCCATACAAATCCACTATAACAGTTAGATTCAGTCATGATGTTGTTGAAATTGTACCCCGTCGCGCCCAGGGAGTTAAGAGACCCCTCAATATATCAACATGTAGATGGGGAGTGCTAACGGCGTGAGAGCTGATTGGGATTGGCGGTCACGCTTACCATGTCTAACACGCCCGGCGTCAAAGGGCCCGCGCGAGGCAGATAGAATTTCCAATTTCTCAGTGAGCGCCATGATCCAGAGCCCTTTGGTAGCTTCGATACCTGCCAAGATGGGTCGGCATCATTTGTTTTTAGAACCTCGAAATCGGGTAGGCCAGGAAGTGCAGCAGCCGCGGTTGTCTCATAGCCTGTCGTCTCCGTGATACCAGTCAAGGCCCGCAGGTCCGTAAAGGTAGCATAAGTGAGCACCGCACGTCGCGATACCGAAGGCGTAATCCAAGGCGCATGAGGTAAGAGCCCACCTTGCCAGAGAGTCATGTGGAGAGTGGAAAGTCGTCGGCTCAGTTTCACATCCTCAATCACGATGATGGCAGGCTCAGCCGTAGTCTGCGCAGGGAACTCGAAGTGTGCCGTGAGCATATCGGGTTGGCCACGCGAGGAGAGATGGGCATTGCCAGCCGCAATCAAGCATGATCCCACATAACCGCCATTAGGTACTAGGCAGTATGAGTTAAAGTTAAGAGAAATACATTCCTTCGGCTAGGAGACAAGCGGTTCACCACTAACCAGCACCGATACTGAAGGCATGATTGAGGTCTACCTTGTACGTGTGCGAGTCTAACTTGTTGACCCGCGTTGCTTCAGCAAAGGGGACGAAACCCACGTCTGCATCGGTCGAAGACATGTTCAGCGAATTCCGAGCGATCTCTCGAAGGCGGCGTGTTGGCCGTAGTCGCGTTAAAGTAAAGGGAATAAGCAATTAGGTGTTATCTTAGATAGGAAGTCCACACATAAGTCGGCCGGCTTCAGAGAGTAGGGACAAAGTGCCTCGAAAAAGTTGACTATTCATAGTCAATGGGAGCATGTGTCTCGAAGCCTTGCCTTGCTCAGTCCAAGACAAGCAAACAAATAGGTAGGATTGCTGCCGAGGTCCAAGTAAGCCTGACGTACTCTTCGGTACACCGTATCCTCAACGTGTGTACTCCTGCGTGCACAAATCTTGCTATCGGGATCTAGTGAAAGCAGTTTCAATAGTGCTTTCTTCTCAGTATAAATTCCTATTTACTTACCTAGATATAAGGCCGTATTGCACTTTCGAACATATTTTTCTATCTAGTTCCGTTTGAATGTACAATCATAAGCACCCTAAGAGGCTAATGTATATACTTGTATGCGTAGGCCTGGGTGATGCTTAGGTGGGCCCACTAGTCTAGCGTTTCTGCGGGGAAAAGACAGGAGTATGTAGGCGCTATGCAAAGTTCCTAGGTATGTACCTAGGTAGGTACTTACCTAACTCTATTTGATGTTTCAGGCTTTATATTATTCCCTTGTCTTTCTTGTTCACTTTCTCGTTACGAGACGTTACGACCTGGTTTTGGCCACTTTTTATTTTAATACTTATCATGATATGTAGAATGCCTTAAAATAAGGTCACTACATTCGTACCTAGAGCTAGGAGACTGTAATAATGGCAATGACCACCCGCGTAGAAGTCGACCAACTTGGGCAAGTACCTATACTGGTAGTAATATGTGTAGGCGCTAGCTAATCTACCTAGTACCTAGTTCATTCCATCCTTGTAATCCTATGTGAGGCTATAAGTATAATAATCAATGATTTCTACTTCAGAAAATTGCCATCTTGGGTCCTATAGGACATATTGTGCTGACTAGACTTGTGTTTTTGGTTTTGGAGTTACCATAGGAACTTCCTCGCCCTCTTTCTTCTCTAGCCCGAACTCAGTATCAAGTGTTTTCCGTAGCTCAATTTCTTTTTCGAAGAGGGATAATAAGAACGCGACACCAGCAAAGACAATCGCTATCTGGAACACGCGCTGCGTAGCCTCTCTGTAGACGGCTCGCACTTCGGTCTGCGAGGCCGGAGGCAGTTGTCGAACGAACGAAGCCGAAGCGGCCTGGTACGCGGCACCTGCCGATAGATTTTGAGCTAGCTCGACATCTGAAATGGCTCCGCGTGCCAGAAGACTATCGACACGATTGTTGAAAATAGCGGCTGGTATAGCCACTCCCCAGACGTGGCCAAACAAGCGGACAAAGTACCAGGCTGCTGTGCAACTCGCGAGGTCGCGCTCATGTATAAACGCCTGGAAAGCCGGTAGCAACGTTGAAAAGACTAGACCAAGACCTATGGCGAAGATACTTTGGAAGACAACTGATTCGGCGATGGTCGTCTCCTCTTTCTGTAGCGTTAGTAGGCCAAGGCCAATGACTTGGATTGCGAATGCAACAATATGGATTGGCTTATATCGACCCCAGCGGGTAAGCGCGACGGCACCTGCTATGGAACCCGGGATACCGACGAGTGAATGGGAAGTAGAACAGCGCCGGATTGGCGTGGCGGGTACAATTTGACAGCTTGGAAGAAGACGGGCAGGAAGAATATACACCAATAGAGCAAGGCCGCATATATAAAGGTACTGATGGCTAGGATGGTTGAGGTAGGGGCTCGGAAAAAATGCAAGGGCATCAGAGGTTCAGTCGAAAAGCTACCTCTTTGAAGCCATACAAATAGGAAAAGGCCGAGGAATCCTAGTAGGAGAGGGACCAGTGTATGCCACGACTTCCAAGGATATAGAGTACCAGCATAGCTGAGAGCATAAAGGACTGACACCGTGCTAGCCACAAGTATGAAGTTGCCAACGAGGTCGACGCGTTTCAGCTTTTGCCAGAAGGACATTTCTTTACTATAGCCGACACGGAGAAAGATAAAGAGAACAGCGAAAGCAACCCCTCCAATTGGTAGGTTTAGGTAAAATATCCAACGCCAAGTCGTCGAGGAAACGATAGCACCACCGATGAAAGGACCTAGCGCGGATCCGATGCCGAAGATAGATATGAGGATAGCCGACATGTTCCCACGCTCACGTAGTGGCACAAGATCGCTGACAACAATGCTAGATACCATGATGATACCGCCGGAACCAACGCCTTGAACGGTGCGCCCTGCGATTAACATACCCCCGGTGGTAGCGCCGCCACAGATGCCGCTTCCGAGCACAAAGATGGCGATGACGGAGAGCATGACATATCGACGGCCGAAGATGTTACAAAATTGCCCGATAAGGGGCAAAACCGCTGTGCTAAGTTTTGAAAAAAAGGGTTATACATCGCTCGACTCAGACGGCGATGGCCAAAAAGAAGACATACCTGGAAAGGAAGAAGGCATTGGTGATCCAGATAAAATTGGCACCAAGGTCAAGGTCCGTCAACAATACAGGGGCTGCAACCGAGACAACCGTGTTCTCTAGTGCTGCGAGCAGATTCGTGATACCGAGCCCGACCACAATAGCATACACTCGAAATCCCGGCTTGAAGGCATGCGATGGTGTGTCTGTTGCCGTTGTAGGCGCTGGGACGTCAAGGGACGGAGCCGTTCCCGAATCGCTAGGCATTTCTAGCCTAATCCCCTCGGGCCTATCGTAGTCGTTCGACATGGTTAAGGCTCTTCTGAGGCTACTAAGCGTAAAAAATCAATGGTTTACTATCATGGGCTTATCGTCGGTGATTCAACAAAAGGGACTCATCAAGTAAAGACGTAGACAGGCCTAATCTCGGCAGTGAGTTGTTCGTCCACGTTCCATAAGGGACATTATTTTGCGACTACAACCTCAACAAGCACCCGTCACATCTTGTTATCTGACGAACGCAAAGATCTGTTCGACATGTGCTTCGTTTCAGGCTCTACTTTCCACCGTATACCAATCTATACTTAAGTACATAATGCACCAACCCGATGATATCACAAATTTCTAGATACCTACATTACATGTACCTAAGATAGCAAGGCAGGTACAGGCCTCTACTAGAGTACGTACATAGTGGATACACTCCGGTACATACAGTACTCGAGGTAAAATGCAACGCTGCAGCTGACTTGGATGATACCATCATCGCACCTACGCTCATCTACATACTGCGATCATTCAATAGCAGCGACTAACTTCTTCCCTGAAATGCCGCCTCCGGCCAGGCTCTCCAATCCGCTTACAACACCCTGTAGCCCTCCTTGTACTAGTTCGATCGGATGTGCCCGCAATCCGCCTCGGTCTAGTAGTCGTTGGATCATCCCTAAACACCTCACTGCCAAATCATGATTCTCTGGGCGGGCTGGCCGTCTGTACCCGCCGTCGCCTAATTGGATCTCCTCACCGAATACCTCGGCCCCTAKTCGAGAGTTGAGTGTTAGCAGGCATGTCATGCGCAGGATATTTAATTCGGCAGAAAATAGGAATTGAATAAAGGCTTACCTGCAGCCCCGGTAGTGCAGTAATGAATACCTTTGAGCGAGGCAGCGGGGTCGACCAGATAGCAGCTGGCGAGGACGTTCACCTGACGGGCAACATCCTCGCCGTAACAATTACTACTCGTGTTACTGTTTTTCATTGGCGCCATTGTTGATGGACTCCAGGGTTGTCGATTTATTTTGCTTGTTTGTTGAGTGGGGTTGGTTTGGGTTCGTAGAAGGTTTGTCTAGATTCGTTGACGGAACTGTGATTGTTTAGGCTTCGGTGTGTAGTCGTCCTGATTATAAACGTTCGGGTCGGGCGGTATCCTCGAGTGAAGTGGGTGGGGAGAAGGTTCAGGAGAGAAGGAGGCTCAAATGGTCGAGAAATATCGAGTAAAGAATGGGGTGGCGCCGTGGCGGTCAAAGAAGAAAGAAGGTGGGGCCGGGTCCTTTTGTGTGAGTAACTGTCAGCCAAAATTTTAGGTTCGACGGTTCTGTCTGGAAACGGTGCAGACTTGGTACTGTACTGTACTGGGCGGGTAAGTGGCGCCGAGGCATCCAATAGCCAATCCCATGGCGCAATTGCAACACGGATCGGCGTCGATTGGCGTCGATAGCCGTTATACCCCGCATTCTTCATATCACGTGGCCCTCAAATTAATTGATCGAGCCATCAGCCTGGGAACACAAGCAGAGCTGATGATCAATCAACGAGGGCAGTTAAGCGACCGCGAAGAGGATTGACATCATTGAACAATTCCTATGATCGCACCCTGCATACTACACGATCATACCGGCTTACACCGTATGATTTATTCCGCAGTGGACGCCAGTGGTTTGACCAGTGTGTTGGTAGTGTAGCCATCTGATAATTCGTGCGGCATCGTGAAAACAGGACGACAGTAATCGTGGCAATAGTTTCGTTAACGTGTATGAGGTGCTAGGTAGTTCGGACAACGGCATCGCGCAGCTCTGCCTAATATCAATACGGTCTAGATAGAGCTCAGACGGCGTCAACCCTAAACACGGAAATGACAAGGGTGTTCGTGGCATCAAAAAGCTAATCCCAAGCTCCTTAAGCATTCTACTTGCATTTAACACGGTGTACAAAATCTCAACCCTGTCTCTATCAAAATTAATATGTTGCCCGGAATTACCCTCCTTACATTAAACAGACATTCAAAATAAAAGCTCAAGGCGCATCGGAAGCAACCGTTCTTCCCATCAGCACATCGTCAACGCCCTGTCCAATGAGTTGCCCGTTGACGGAAAGAAACGGGTTGCTATCATGAATTATGACCAGGTCACGTCGGCAGCTAGCCGATATTGTTCCCTTGGTTTCAGAGTTTACATAGAAACTATATTAAACCGAAGCGCCGATACCGCGAAGCTTACAGCAATGTCTCACATTCGCTCGTGGTAAGGTCGATCGTAGTCAATATAATGGTAGCGATCTTCGACATAAATATTGTTTTGTCGAGTTGAATCTGGGTATTGCACTAATCGAGGATTAGGATGAGTTTCTTGTGCTTGTAGAGGAATAATGTGTTAGTTTGACCCCACGGGGTCTAGTTGATCACAAAAGGAGGAATTCATTCATTTCTTCTATANAAAAAAGAAACAGTCTAGTTCTAGTTTTCGTAGCTTTTTCTATTCTAGCAGGCCTCCTGGGGGAGACACCTTCGGTGTTTCCTCCTTGAGACATCTTAGACTTATTACCATTTTTCACCTTAATTATAAATCTCTGTAAGTGCCATGTGACTAAGGTTAGGTCTCCAGAGTGCGGTCTACGTGAGTTACACGAGCCGTTTTAATAATAGTCCCGCTCGTCTAGTATTGGTTTCGAGACTGCTGTAGAGAGATATGTGAGACCAGGCCCTTTTCTATTTCTAATTGTGCATACAAATGTTGAAGTGTTGGTATGGAAGCCTCCAAGACTGGATTACACTGGCACCCTTTTAGATCTACATTGCTCGCATCTCCTTTGAGCCGGCCATGTCAGGTGGTCGAGCCTCGTCAAAGCTTCAACAGTCCCAGACACACAAAGTATATTCTGATATACACAATTAGACTAAAAATGCTGCGCCAATTCAGTATACATAAGACTATACCTTCATACTTTACAAATTCCCCCCTACAAAGCCTAAATGTGTATCTCAGCCGTTCTATCCGACGAGTTTATGTCATCCGAGTATCGATTTAAGCCCAGCAGTTGCCCTTGTTCACTGGTTTTAATGGCCACTTCCGGCTATGTGACCCTGGCCTTTCCAACAGGTGCGATGAGCTGGTCATTCTCTAAATGTCAATTGTTGTAATCTCAGCCCGACCCAAAGGCCTGGACACAAGACGCATAGATTTAGCGGTTAAGTTGTTAGCGGCCTGTTATGTACGACCATCACACCCGTCAGCCTTTCTACCAGCCTAACAAGGGTGAGGCAACGCTGTCTTGTTTCTAAGTTGTGAAGAATTGCCTTGGTTAAAGCTCTTGATACAGAGAAGGTTACTAAGCTACATTGTGCCCGGCTTGACTATGTAGTCAAGGGTATGTTTGCGTTGTCTTCTATTTAGTTAGTTATGATTTAATTTTTTTTTAGATTTCTTCTTTTAAGTTAGACAGCTCGATCCTTCAGATCCGCTCCTGGAATTGCCATGGTTTTCTCTACCAATCAAATATGTGGAAGTGTCAAGTGAATGTGTTCAGGTCTCTAGTTTATAGTATGTGTGTATACAAATATTGTAGACTCAGTATGGAAGCCTCTAGGACTAGAAGTTCGGGGATTCGAAAATGGAAATTTCTAGGATCCTTCAGTGGATCAGGCGGGCTTATTGACCGACCAGGGTGATTTCGTAACAGAAAACTACACTACTACAGTTTTAAACCCTCTTCGTGGCGGACCAGAACTGCGTAACTGCCTGTCCCGTCAGCAACCGTCATCACTCCTCACAAGAAAACGGCATGCACTCACCATAAGTGAACTTTAACAGCGTCTCCGGCTGGTCGACATACAGGCTGTCGATGTTCTTCCTCGATGTATGGTCCACATCGAACCCGAGCAGATCTGCCAGCTGGAGCACCTCCTCCGCGGAGAGCTGGAGAGCGGCGTAGGTGCCCCATTTCAGCGCTGTATACACGTCAGCCCGAGTTCAGCAGTGAACAGATCATAAAAAGAGTATAAATGCCATCGTTCGAGGAAGGGCGGACAGTAACGTACGTCCGAGGTTGATCCACACCCCACCAGGCTTCAGGAGCCGATGTATGTTGCTCAGGAAGTCAATCACGTTCTCGGACATGTCGATGAAGAACAGCGTGACGACGGCGTCGAACTCGCCGTCCTGGGGGAACATCTTCAAGAAGTCGCCCTCGACAAGCTTGACGGCCTTGTTTGGCCAGTGGTCCGGCACCGTCACGGAGGAGTAGCGTGAGGTAGGGTTGGCCTGATGCGTCCATTTGGTCACGAAGGGCTGCAGGGTGTGCTGATGCAGCGAGGTCGTGTGGTTCGTTAGCAGGTGGTAGGTCAGGATGGAACCGTAGTCCATCTCGTTGGCCGTGACGTCGTACCCTGCGTCCATATGAGTTCGCGCCTTCNAACTGAACGGAGTAAGACGGACGCACCGAGGTCAGCGATATCGCTTGCCAGCCTCCCCGTACCGCTTCCGGGTACAAGCACCTTCTTGCTCCCTCTCCCGTTACCGCCAAAATGTTGCTCAAGCCCGACCAGAACAGGCGGAAACGCGGCCTGCCTCTCCCTTGCGCCCTGCATGCTCCAGTCTCGCAAAAGATGCCCAAACGCCAGGTCCACAAGTNCCAAACTCGGCGTCTTCCTCGTCTTCCAGCGCTCGCGGGCCTGTGTGGTAATCCTCCCTTGCAATCCGCGCGATCTGTTCTGAGAACCGGGCGTTCACCTCGATCCCCTTCCTGGCTTTCTCGAAGTGTGCAGCATAGCCGAGCTTGTTGCTTATCGCCTTCTGCGCGGGCGTCTGCTTC